>JANHGL010025686.1:0-38175 GCA_024611195.1 Ceyx melanurus
GAGGATGGAGCCAGACTTTTCTCAATGTCATCCAATGACAGGACGAGAGGCAATGGGTGCAAGCTGGAGCACAAGAGATTTAGGGTCAACACAAGGAAGAACTTTTTCTCAGTGAGGGTGATAGAGCTCTGGAAGGGGCTGCCCAGGGAGGTTGTGGAGTCTCCACCTCTGGAGACACTTAAGACCCGCCTGGATCTGTTTCTGGGTGACTTGGTCTAGGTGATCCTGCTCAGGCAGTGGGGTTGGACTAGATGATCTTCTCGGTCCCTTCCAACCCCTAATATCTGTGAATCTGTAATTATCTAAAGACTTGGCATGCATAATTATTTCTTGTCCTACTTTGCTAAGGGATTGGAGCAAGTTTTCTTCCTTTCCAGACCTCCCAAGTACACCTCTTTCAGGAAGCAGATGGTACATTTACCTATTCCAAGAAGGAATTACTTAATTCTCTCATCATGTATAAATCCTGGGACAGGGAATCCAATGCACTAACCATTAGCTAATCCACACTAGTACACAGCATTCTTTCATCTTGGGAGTCTGTTACCAGAGGTGTGTGCATTTAACTAGACATGGCAAGTAAAACGAACAAAGCATGAAGGAAGACAAGATTAATTTTAACACAAGAACACATACATGCAGCTTTTACATGCATCTGAAGACTTACTCATCACACATTGATGGTAGCTTGAACAGGCCCCAAGTCCTCTGACACCCAGAAGACCAGGCAAGAGACCACAATGTTGATTTTTTAAAATAGCAATTGTTTTTATCAGTTCTCAGGATTTTTCCTTGCGTGTCAAAGCAAGTAATTTCAGATACAGCAAAGAAGAACCTTCAGAGTTAATGTATTGGACAGCATCCACTAATGTCCCTTGATCATTTATTATTGGGTGGAACACATAGACCTGTTCTAACCATTTTTTCCTCTCCCAAAATCCCATACATTTAAATCAATGTGACACATTATGGATCTCTGTGGCCAAGCAGCATTTCCATCTTTATTTTCACATTTTTACTAAAAGAAAGTTTACAGGGCCTTGAAAATAGTCTCTAATGAAAACATTTATAAAACACCTTTGTGTAAACCATACACTACCGGAAATCAAAATTATTAATCTACTACCAGACTAATGAATGCAAATTAGTTATCTCTTTTCAAAAAGAGCATTATAAGAAAAGAACACTCATTTACTTCCTTTATGCAACTAAAAGCTGCATATCTGCAAAGACGGGTGTATGGCAAAATTTATGTAAAACTGTGAACACTAATATTGCAAACAAAAGACACAAAATGTTGACTAAATTTGAACTATATTTCTGTAGTTATCTGTAATTAAAAGAGCAGATATGCCTGATGATCTGAGATGGACCACAGCAAGGAAACAGACACTAAAGTAAAGAATGAGTAAAACAAAGAATTTGAAACAAATGCAGACAGAAACTTAAACCATCAAAAAGAAAACATAGCTTGCACCCTCATCCATTTAAGGAAACAAAATAATACATTGAAAATTACCCATAGCACAGACACTTTGCATCAACACTATCGTCTGAAGGAAAGAACCTGCAGGGTCCCAAACTTAAACTAATATAATTGGAAAAAAGTACAATTATAAATTATAACAGAATTCACAGTGTAGAATTTAATCAAATATGAAACTGCTTTATCAGACAAAATGATTATTTCTAACTGACCTTCTGTAATAAGTTAATTTAAAAGTCTGTTCTCCTTGCATATTCATAAGCAATGACTGACTTTCTCTACAGAAAAAAAATTAATTACCATGGCTCAACAACTTGAATTCAATGGGTATACCACAATGAATTTAAAAGTATTTCAGTTGAGGAAGATAGTTCTAGATTTGAGTATTTCTCATTTTTAAGGGAGTGGAAAAGAAAAAGAAAAATGAAAAAGAGAAGAGAAGAGAAGAGAAGAGAAGAGAAGAGAAGAGAAGAGAAGAGAAGAGAAGAGAAAAAGAAAAAACTTGCAAATGTGTTTCAAGAAAGCTAACAAGCTGCTGCCTTCAAGCCAAGTAATTTCTTACTGTTCTAGAGTTCTTGTGAGGAAGTGGAGTGCATTGTGCCAGTACCATTATGAATTGGGGAGAGATCCTTTAGTGTTTTGACAGTTAATCTTTTAGGATTTTAATAAAGCATTGCTCAAGAAAATAATCTTTTAGGATTTTAATACAGCATTGCTCAAGTAAAGTATGATTGTACTTTAATTAACTGAAGCAAAAATTAGTCATTACTACATTATCAGTTTGCTGATTCATATTAAAGAATAATCAATACCAAGATTATTATTGCATTCTCAGTCTTTGAATTAAAAGACAGGCTGCTTTCCTATCTGTCTTGGGATATCCAACTTTATATTTTTGGTTTAAACTAATGATGACTTGAAAGATGCTAGAATATATTATACAACTTAGCAAGGTCTTTATTTCCTGCAACATAGGTATACTATATATACATACAAATACACTAACACTTTTAGACATCAGTGTCTGGTAATGGGCAATTTGACATTATGTCAAAGCACATGGTTTCCCTTCAATATGAGACCACCCGATGAGTCTTTTTTTATTCAATCCTGCTTCTTCCTCAGGCAACCACCAGTGATAACAAAGAAAGCTGTGCATCTTGGAGGAAAAAATGGTGCCTATCAAATATAACAAGAAGAGACAGTGAAGGAGACTAGTATATTGCTAGATCAACTATGACTGGCCACAAAAAAAGCATTGCTGACAGAGGTATTCACAGCATAACATACCGAGAAAATCTGAGCAAATTCCAAGGTTTCCCCCAAGCATTTTCTAAAACTATCCTCACAAAGTCTGGAAATCCCTTTAAGAGTTCCTACAGAAAAAGAGTATGTCCTGGTTTGAGTGAGAATAATACAGTAATACACCCTGATCACAGTGGGGATAGCACTATGTGCAGAAGTCTTTGAAACAAATAGTAGCAAAGTTACCTGGCACAGCTCCTTAAATAAGAAGTGGTGAAAAGTCCCTGAAAGTGGTCAAAGTCTCTGAAAACTGAAGATTATAAATAATCAAAACACGTTTTGACATATAAAGTCAAGAGACGACTGAAAAATGAACATAAAAATGTAAATATAAAGAAGTTAAAAAACCTGCTAATAAAATGCAAGATCTGCTCTTGCATTCCGTTTCACTTAGATCCCCCAAGTTCAACTGAAACCAAAGTAATTTAAGGTTTTCAGCACAAGAATAGTAGTTTAGGGGTCTAAGAATGAAATTTTCCACTACCATTCCAAAGTAAGCAGAAGAGACAGTAATGCTAAAACAGTCTGAAATTACCCACACATTTACCAGCCAGAATGAACCCACCACTGTGATTTTAGTCATGTTCTGAAAGTCATCAAGCTTACTGCCTTTCTGTAGGGGCTTTCACACTAGAACACGTAACACCTGCATCTTTGCCAAAAATAATACAGCAATATTTTTGAGAATAAAATAATTCACATGTCATTAGCTAATATAAGGGGGTTTTTGGCTTTTTTGTAGCTACTGGGAGCATAGGAACAACTGATGCTCTTAAACATCTGTCTCATGCACCTGAGAGTAAATGAAGAACAATTACAGAAAAGAGATATATTTAAAGGATCTCTTCACTACCCATTAAAACCTAACTCAGCAAGGTGACAGCACTAATGATTTTGTACACAGACACAGAAAATAGTACAGCCTTCATGACAGTCATCATATAGCAAGTGATAAATACAGACTCTAATAACTATGAATGAGAATCTAAAATAAACACTGCTTTACACAACATATAGAGCATGACAGACAATACACTTGAGTAGGACTATTAGCTGAATCAACTCCACAATGACTGAAATCTGTACCTAGTATTAAAAATCAGACAAGGGGAAACAATCTTCCCAATGTTATGTACAGGTAGGGGAATCACAGTGGTCCACGCTCTGAAGTTCTGTGATGGCAAAACCCTCCTCCTCCCATGCAAATGCAGCTTTATGCTAGTCCACAAGAAAACACTGAACACTTACTGGGTTTCAGGCTAAGCCTTTTTGATAGCAATGGGTGGGTAGAACAATTCTGGGGAGACTAGCTGGAGACCTGAAGTAGGATGCTAAAAAGTACAACTCCTTAAACTGAGTAGCTTTCATCTACTGCTATTGTCTCCTCTTTGCCAAACAGAATGTACTTCAAAATTAGTAGAAAAATAGGGTTAACATTTTGCATAAGCACTTCACTTATTACCTGGCTCACATGAACAATCAACTAGGCTAACATAACAAACAATTCTTGTTACTCAAACTGGCGTCACTGTAATGAGCTCCAAATTAATCTCATCCATACACAATCACTAATCTTGTTTTATGCCAACTGAATTTTTAATCAGAATGGAATGAATCATAGGTTGTTTTTAAAATACATTTCTAATACTTGTCATCCAAAATGAATAAACACTAGGGTAGGGAAGAACTTTTCTATTTACACTCTGAGAAGCTGATTTTATTTATGCATACTGTACACACGAGTATCAGGTGCATGCAATAGGCGTAGCCATTTGTAATAAAAAAATATGTTTATTTCTGATAATGCTTTGAGCATGAATAGCATCACCAACCTAAAGAATTCAGCCCTCTGACTGTAATTAAAACTGTATGACAAACTGAACTAAAAGGAACAGTTGCACCTCTGTTGAGTTGCTCCTCAATCTCTATATTATTCAGAAGATGAGAATGCATACAGTCACACTCTGCAACCAGCAGAGTAACTACTTCTGTTAAGTCATATGAAGAAGTAAGTATTTTGTAGTGCTGATTTTGAGTCTCAATCCAAGTTTCAAACTGAAATGACAATATTGTGCAAGACATAAAAGCAAAGCTGAGTTTCAACAAGCATTTTTTACTTGTTTCTGCAGTTGCAATACCAATTTAACAAAGCAGTTGATTAATTCTGCTTAGAACAACAAAAGAGGTCAACATATCACCCTACTGCTGAAGCACAGATCCAACCATTTAGGATTTTTTAAAAAAAAAAAAACAAACAACAAACCAAAAACCAGTATGAAGTCTTCATCTACAGCATCTACTTTTTAAAATCCAGTATTTCTGGAATCTTGTTTTAGCTGTCTGGCTAACAGCTGCACCTGTTACCATACTTAGATGAAAACTTAACTTGAAGGTCTGCCCATGGCCATGGAAACTGAAGGAGTGACTGAAGTAATCTGCAGCACAGCCACTCAGATATCCTCAGGGAGGTCTACTGACAGCCTCTATTACAGGGACACGAGCTTAAAGAATCTGGAGTACCTGGTTCTCATTTCAAGTTAAGCATAAAGCCTGACTCAAGCCATGTAATAGCATGTGATGACTTCTGCATGAAGAACAAGACAGGCAGGCAGATGAGAGTAGTGCAGGAATGCTCAGTGTCAGAATTCCCACAGATCTGGCAGCACATACTTATTCCTTAAAAGACTGCTCTCCTCATTTAATAATATCTACATACTTTTGTGACTGGTTTGATTGAATCTGATTTGATTGCAATGAACTGTTGTATCAAAAGTATTTGAAGATTGCTCAAGATTGAGAGCACTAAATTATGCTCAACATGCTGACCTGTTTTTACTTATAGTCAGTAGAAAGATGTATTAACCTATTAAAAAATTCTACTAATATCTTAGAATTGAATTAAAATTATCTTCATTAAATACCTCTGAGATCTGTGGAAAAAAAAAGAATTACTCAAATACTCAGCATAATAAGCAAGTTATTGTTAATATAAAATTCTGAAGAAAAACTTCGCAAACCATGTTGAACACTAAAACACAAGTGAAAAATACACCATATAGACCATAGCTGCAAGGTGGAGGTAACATGCTCTGATAACATTAGGAGGGACTGCAGGAGAATGACCAAGGACCTTATCAATAAAATGTTACATTTACATAGTGTAAAATGACCAAAGGAAAGGCATAATGACCAAAGGAAAGCTGTTGGCTTGAAAATGTCTTATCTTTCAGATAGGCTAGTTAATACCTCAAAATGGCTCTTCAAGCCGCTTTCTAACATATCCATCAGGAAGTTTTCTTCTGCTTAAGCAGAAACAAAGCGACGCTCCCTAAAGAAGTATGATTAATGAACAATATAAGAAAGGAAGAAAGAAAACAGTTTTAATCCTTGCAGGCTTCCCTGTGGATGACAAGTGCCTGCAGTGACTCCTTTTCACATGAGAAATATGGCACCATGTCACACTCCGTCTGAACAGCTTTTCTGTAAATTGCCCCAAATTATTTTTATTATCACATTTAAAATATTTAATTATCCTTTAATATAGCTGCAGAAAGTGATTGCTAGTGTAAATACTTTTCAGGAGTTTGTAAGATTGTGAAACAAGAAGAAGAAAAGGGGAAAACAGGAGAAATGGTAAATAAAAGAGCATGAAAAGAATTCTAGAAGTGTCATATAAAGTAAAAACCTTTTCTACAAACAAGCCTATCAAGCTAGTGGTCCAACAGCACCATGCCTCCTTCTTACAGGAGTTCGTAAGCTTAAGAGCCAAGTGATCAGGGGAAACAAAGAAACATTCAAAAATTCTCTTAGCTATACTAAAAATAATTACTAAACCTAATTCTTTTAAGATTGTGTACTGTTTCAACATAACAATATGAAATAAATAAAGCTTAAACCAAAAAAACAACATATCTATCACCTCACATGTGAAGGGAATATTCAATTCTGTGGCTGCTACCTCACATTATTCCCCCATGACACCCGTACAACATCACAGCCTTTGACTTTGGGAAGTTCCCAGACCTGATGAAATCACCAAATCACCCACCTACACTGGAGACGTGCTGATAAAGCACAACAGAGGCTGCAGGAGAGGGCTAAGTAAAAAGCCTCTCTCCTAAGAAGGCTCTAGATAGAGGAAGTTCAGTTAAAAGAAATGTCACAGGTACCTGTGTCAGTGATTCCCACAGACCCTTACAGGTAGCCTATAAAATTAAACATATTTAAAGTGTCAAGTGCTTTTTGCATCAGCTTTTAAAACTTCAAAATTAAAAAAACAACAACAACAAAACCTAAAACTAAACCACTAAACTCTGCACCATAAACATAGGCACTAGGTATTTACTGGAAAAAATATGCCCAAACAAGAAACACTGTCAACACAGAAGCAAGGCTGCAGGTCTGCAAAGATAGGAGAAAGGAGCCCAAATAGAGGTGGAAAGTAAAAAGATAAAAACACTCCGGGCTTCAAAATACCTTAATATGGCTTTACTAACTACTGGTAACTTCTGAGAGGGAGAACTATTTTTAAAGCATAATTATTATTAGCTTCTTCAAACAAGGCTTTACAAGTTTGGGCTAACTTTTAATACTGAACAAAAAATCTTGGTTTCATCAGGTTGTGGTGTTTTTTCCACAGTAATGAGACTGTGTAAAAATATTTTCATACAAAGCTAATTTTTTAACCCTGCCACCTTTCTTTAAAGGGCGCTTTTTTTTGTCTTTATGGTATCACTATCACATATGAGCTTGTATCTTTCTTTGACAAGAGTGGTGCCAACAACATACAACTTGATTTTATCTTTAATCATGGGAAAAACTGACATCACTAGAGAATATTATGCTCCTTTTTCTGGAACTAAATGCTTCTCAAAGTTACAATTGTGCTATCCTTTTGTTGAAGCAGATCTTTTAAGATGGTCAGATATAAAAAAGAAATATTTTTAAAGATACTCTGGATAGTTATTGTAAATGTCAACCCGTCTCAAAATACATTTTAAATCCCTACATTTATGGATTCAACTTTAAATCACATTAGAAGACAAATCATTTAAACTCACATAATAGTGAGATAAGAGGGTGTTTTTCCTTTATTCTGCGGTGTTAGAAAATTCCTACTGATGAAGCTCTTCCAAAACAGCCAAGTCTCTTTGTATGGTATAAGGTTCTCAAGCAGTGAAGTACTTACATGCAAGGCAGAAGGATCTGGTAAAAATTCAGCATCCTCTCCAAAGATAAAATCTGGTGGCAGGTCAGGATAATGAGCATTGAAAATTATATCCCCTGAAAATTAATAAATGAAAACATTGTTTGCAGTTATGTACATGCTTATAAATAATTGTACATACGATACACATTTTTAATATAAAATTTGATAGCTACACTATATATATTACATATACATTTCCATATAATTTTTACAAAAATTCACACGCAAGATAAGCATCAGATGTTTTGGGGGATGAAGTCAAATTCCGAAGGCACAGCTCCTACCTCCTCTGCAAGCAATGAAACATGAAATACATTATTGCTTCATATCTCAAATGGCAATTCAAACACTACTGAGGGTTATCTCTAAAGACTGTTAGAAAAGTTATCTTGTTTTTAAAAAGTACCATATTTAGATTGCTATGTTTTGCATATTAATTGTATTGAATATTAACACAAACTACCAAGATCAGGATTTTCAAAAAGGTTTTACTGGAACTTTTCAGCTTTTAAAACTTAGCAGCACTTACTCCCTCTTCTCCTTGCCACCCACAACTCTTAGAAGGAAGAATACACAGTTCAATAGGAACCATTCCAATTACCCGAATTCTGGCCAAGAGAAATGCAGTATTACACATTTAAATGAAGAGATTAACTAAAAATATAAAACATTACAGCTTGGCAATGAGTTCTCATCTTGCTAGTGTCACAAGATATAAAATTAATTACTGATATGACAGTTCAAAGAAATTGGTTTTATTATTTTGCTA
Source organism: Ceyx melanurus (assembly GCA_024611195.1). Classification (NCBI taxonomy): domain Eukaryota; kingdom Metazoa; phylum Chordata; class Aves; order Coraciiformes; family Alcedinidae; genus Ceyx; species Ceyx melanurus. The sequence goes on from JANHGL010025686.1 coordinate 8,770, forward strand.
GTAAGCATACTTTAAAGTTCATATAGGTTAAGAGGTGGTCATCTGCATGCCAGTTCTTAAAAAACCCCACCACAATTCAATAAATAAATAAATTTCAAAAAATATTTCTAGTTTTACTTCTTTACCTTGCAATCACTCTTTCCTCTTTATGAGGATATGAAATAACAACTCCAAGTGTTTGAATAAAGCACTTGTGAGTTAGCAGGTATTACAAGAAAGAAGTCAATACCTACTATGTGTTACCACTTGTAAAATCTACACAGCAATGTAAAACCAGTGTGGTGAGCCTTATAAACAATTCTGTTCTGATAAAGTTAAATCATTTTCTATTTCTTCAAAAGTTATCAATTTTAGAAATGGAGGAAAGCATTAGGTGAACAAATTTTACAACGACACATTTCTGGCTCAGTAAAGTCAAGACTTCAACATGACAGTTTTAGTTGTTAATATTCCATAAGTTTATCTTGGTTCTGCATGAAAGTAAGGATGTTGTAAAGATTAATTTGTAGAGGATGAAGGCTCATGACCAAAAAAGCTAATGGATAGTCTGCAGAAGGTATGCTCTGCAATATCACTCCAAATCATGAACTCACTGATCATGTGACTCAGTAGAGCACAGCTTGGGCTTCTCCTGTATTCACTCCTACCTTCCCCTCACAAATGTTGGAAGCACATTTCAGGAGACTATTAGAGGTCTAACAGCTAAAGTATCTAACACAGTCAACATAAAATCTATCTTTTATTTAATCTAAAGAAAGAACAAAACAGGCATCAATCCTCAAGAAACCGCATTAAAATGTAACAGGAAATGCACTTATATTAAGCAAGAGAAAAGAATTAAATAAGACTGGCTGAACTGCAATACAGCAATGAAGAATTCAGAAACGTTGATGTTTACTAGACTGGATAGTTCCTATGCCATCACATCTTAACATTTACTACAATTATAAAGTTATGTATAGCTCCTTACAATAACCTCACCGATTTCCAGGTACAGTGCAGGCAATGCTCTCAGGTTATGTGTTGAAGGAGACAGCACCTCAATACAGCCTTTGACTGAGCTTTGCTTCATAAAGAGCTGTGCTATGAATAACTTAGAACACAGCACAATGCAAACGCTTGGCCTGTGACTTAGTAGCCTAATGCTACTCTGAAGGAAAGAACTGTCTTTGTGTTTTTGCCAAGTTCTTATGTGATGTTAACACACTTTTCATAATGGAGTTGCTAGCTGCACGCTTTATTTCTCTGCGTTCCTGCTTAAAAAAATGCTGATGAAACAGAGTTCGCATAGCTACAGCTCAGCTCATTAGGAGCTGCACTTGAACTACAGAGATACCAGAAATGGCTGCTTAGAGTAAAAGAAAGATCAAAATAATGCATAATTTTTATTTTACACCTCCATATTTGATTAATGAGAAACCACCAGAGAACCTTACTTACATTGTGAGATGGCTCCACTACTCTGCTTAGAATAGTGAGAGTGGCAATAAACTATTCACCTCTGCAAGCTTCACAGTAACAGGTGAACCTCAGGAGAGCTGTGACAGTAGGTTCAATGTGAAGGTTCAAGCAGGTACACACACCCATTTTTTCCCCAGTGTCTTCAGTTCTACAGCAACATGAAATAACTCGCAGTGGCTCCCAGAACAAAGTGTTCAAGTATGACAGTAATTTAAAACTGGCATTATTTTTCATTCAAAATGTTAAATGGTGAACTTTTACAATGTGGGGTCTGAGTCAGCTGCATATCCCACTGAATCCCAGTGATTCCTGCTGTAGGACCAGGGCCAACAGCTGAAGACTGTACCCTCTGGCTACTCTGCATGGCCACACTGAGGCCAGGCACCTCACTGGCCAAATTGAGCTATTATCTCTCTCACAAGCTCATAGTTTTTCTTTAGCACTTTCTGTCACACCTCTGTGAATCTTTACTGAATATAAGTGACGTATCACTCCTTACCCACAGTGAGTGACCATCTACATAGATATTTTGGTTTAAAAAGTTTTCATGACTTACTAATAAGAACTACTGAGTACAAGGCATTGAATCCAGACTCGATTGTGGTATTTGATTTTGTTGCTTTTACTTATAATTACTATAATCGCTTCTACTTGCCCATGGTAAACATGCCTCAAATCAAAACCTAATTTTCTGTAGTAAAAGTCGTTTTGAGACCCAATATATCAGCATTGAGGCCCCTGTGTAACATTTTTTTTATAGTATAGATATTTTCCAGAAAGATATATAGTACATGGCTGAGGGGTTCTCCAGGCTTCAAAATAAATAAAATTATGCCTTTTAATCAAATTATTGCAAAACAGTAGTTCTGAGACCACACTCAAAACATTTTATAACCCCACAGAACTGCATAAATCATACTGTTGTCCTGATTTTCTAAACTAAACCAGAACATAGAACGAAATGAATCATTTACACTCTCCTGCCTACAGTACCATGGTTTACTTAACCAAATGTGAACTCTTAACTTATTCTTCTACAATCAAACCTCACATGGGCTGGGTGACAATTAATAAAAACAAAAAAACAAAATGGTGTTTCCACTTCAATGTAAACAGAAAACAGCTTCTCTACCATCAGTATTTTTCAGTCTGTCAGTTAAATACAACATTTTACTATTGAGGATTATAAGATCTGACCTTAGAACATTTTTTTCACATATTTAAAACAGGAAAAAAAGCATCCCCACAGTTAAGTCTTACTCTAGTACATCTCACTTCTGCCATGAATCCAAAGGGAAAGAAAAATATCCTCTTTCTGAATCACATTAGACATTGACCCATGTGACCCCTGGCCTCCAATTTTTCTGCTCCATCATCTCTCCTTCCATATAGTTTCTCTTATGCTTTACTTAATTTACAATACTAGGACAAAAAAAGTTATTAGTATTATTATTATACAACATCCAGGGAGGCTGTGGAGCCTCCTTCTCTGGAGACACTCAAGACCCACCTGGATGCAATCCTGGGAGACTTAGGTCTAGATAATCCTGCTCTGGCAGGGAGGTTGGACTAGATGATCTTCTAGGTCCCTTCCAACCCCTAACATTCTGTGATTCTGTGACTCTAGAAAGCTTAGGTACCAAGGAATGAGTTTGTGCTATTTGCAACTACGAGCACAAACTCTTTTCATAAGCAATATATTCTCAAAAAAACCCCACCATTACAATTCAGCCTAAAGATTAAGGAATCAGTCCTAAATCTCAGTGTTGTTCTTGTTAAATACCACAAACCAGAAAAACTAAAACTGCAGTTAACAGTTTGCCTGGCAGGGCTATGATGAATAAATAATAAAAATTTTAAAAGGCTTCTTTACACTCAAAAGTTACTTAAGCAATCACAACAGCCAATACAACAGCCAGTCTGGTTTTACTTCTCATAAATAGTAACACAAGTCTCTGCAGTAAGCTTACAAAATAAAAGGTGCTAAATATTTTGAATCACCAGCTACCAGTTGGTCCTGACTTAAAAGAAATATCTGCTTTTTTAACAACTACTTTATTTAATACCTGCATGATATTACCCGTGGCTTACACTCTTCAAATACAGTTCTGTTGGGGCAAGATCCTAAAATTTTCAACCAACAGAGCCATTTGCAAAACTACTGTGTCAAGAATTTGAGAATGGTTATTTTGAAAGCAAAACCACCAAAAGAAAATAGTCAGTATACCCCTACATTCTCTCTCCTTCTCACCTAAATTAAATAAATGCCCTTTTTCCTGCATCTCCAGCACTTTGGTATGTAGTTCTTAGTACGTTTCAAATAGTTGCCCTTATTCCCTTGATAGAAGGCAAGCTGTATGGTGATCCACAGTGATAATGAAAAGAATGCAAGCAAACCCTTCACACTCAGATCGTATTTATCTTATTTCTGTAGATACACTAGCCAATAATTACTTCAGTGCAATTACATTTCCAATTAAATACTACTACAGGATTTAAAACTACTTCAATAAAGTTCAAGCCATGGAGTCAAAGATAAATTTAGAAGAAAAGGATGTATTATACATCTTTTGCTTTTCATTATCCAAAAATATCACTTTCTCTTCCTTTTGTTTCCTCAGGCAAACAGCATTAAATTTGGAAATATTCTACTTCACAGTATTTCAAAGGAAAAGTTAATATGCTCCCAATAGACAGAAAGATAGAAATATTAATACTTAAATATATAATTTCTTTTAACACATACAGTTCTTTTTAGATCTATCAAAATGCATAAGCAAGTATAACAAATTGGCAGGGACTGACTACAAGCAAGGTAAATGTAACTCTAGAACAGGAGTCTCTTAAATCCTTAACAGTTGCTTTTCACTGGCCTATCCTATAAAGAGTTTTTCCTCTCCTCATAACTTCATTTTGGGGGGATTTTTCTTTTTTTTTAACCATACTATACAATGTTGTACTACACATGCATTTACATCCTTCATTACCTAAAGGAGAAAAAATTAGAAAGCAAAATTACCAGTAAAAACATTAATCTACTTCTGAAAGGATATATATAGTCTTTATCTTTTTCTAACTGCAAGAATTTCTAATTATTATGCACTTAGTATGCATAATAATCCTGTGTGTCCACTGCAGCCCGGAATAAGACCAGTTTGAATGGAATTCATCATATAATGGAGATCAAATCCATTTGACTCTTAAGAAACGTTTACATGACCAAACCTATCTACGGAATCGGTTTTGGGAAAATAAAACTACTCTTTTTGAATACTAAAAAGAAAATAATTAGAATTATATTATTAATCTCTTCAGAATGCTAATCTGACTTTTCTGGTAGACACAAATTGTAAAAAAAAAAAATAAAATTAGTCCTCTCTATAAATAAATTCTTACTTAAAAGAGCCATTGTCAATTGTCTTCACATGCACAAAAAGAATCAATTATTTGCTACGATCTGCAATCAAGATACTAAGTGTATTCAGCAGTGTGAAAGGACTTAAGTTAAATACATGCAAATCTGCTGACTTGTCACTGGATTTCACCCTTAAGATTTTTGCTCTACAGGCTTTAAGTCAAATGTATTACACTACCTAGAGAGTCCCTTATTAATTTGTTGGCAAGCAAGATACAGTTTCTGAAATGTCATTACAACTTTGATAAATTCAAAACTACTGAAAAAATATCCAGGAGTAATTCTGTTTTTTCTGTGTTGTTGCTTATCACAGGCTATTTTTCTCTCAAGTAGAAAAGGATAATTAAACCTTGAAAGCTTCTCCTAAAATGATCTGTTGAAGCAGGACTTCTGCCCACGCAGGAGAAGAGCTATGCTCAAAAGGTGGCTGGGATACCATGGGACCTCTTCTCATTTTATCATAACTATAATTCTATTACAGTAAACCAAGTGTAGCTGCAACCATTTACAGGTTACTTAGTGGAAGCTAGAAATATTTCTGAAGCTTAGAGATAACATCTGGTAACAAACAGGCAGGATGCTTTTGAGCTTCATTTCCAACTTCATATGTGAATCAACTTATGAGAAAAGGAAAAGCAAAAATGTTAGTATTAAAGCCTCAGAGACCTTAAAAACTTAATAGAGAGTATTTGTGTTGTACTTCTGTGATACTGCAGAAGAACCCTAGCTATTTCACTACATGCAAAGGACCCAGTCTCCATCAGCTCGGTTCAGTTTAACCAAGTTGTTTAGTGTCATTTATTTTTTTTTAGTGTAATTTTTTAGTGTCGTGTCAAAGACTCAGGGCACATCTATGGTAGCTATGGCACAAGGTTTTCCAGACAGACCAGTGCTCTTTGGGTCAGCAGCTGAAAAAACCAAGCAAGATATTCAACAAAAACTCAAACAGAATTAGTTAGGCAATTAAAGCCAGTCACACTTTTCCATTAAAAGAAAAAATATGTAGGAATGATTTGCCGGTTGGCTGAATGGTTCTTGGGCAAAGGTTGCAGGTGTGGGTTTTCAGATGCTGCTGGGCAGGGATGGTGTACAGAGAGAGAAATTAAGTTCCACTGTTAAATGGGCAAATATGCCAAACCAGAGTAAAAGGAAATTAATCGAATCCCAAGCTGAACAAGAAGGCAATGGTACAATCTTTAGTTACTTCCTCTTTTGTTCCTGGGCAACTGCTTTCTCATAAATTTTAGTACTAGAATTGAAGAGAAAAATGCTAACAATAGATAATGCAAGAGAGAGTAAGATACTGGTAGAAATTAAAGACAGACAACACTGGAGAAGTTACAGGAAACAGAGACACTGGGTATGTGAGAAAAGGGATGACAGAAGTGGAGGACAAATTCATTCAAGCAAAAGGACAGCAGACAATCACCAGTAACTGAAGCCCAAACAGGACAAGAAAGGGGGAAAGAGCAAGGTAGGAAGGCACTACAGTACTACCAATGTGGAAGCCTAATATAAAATATTTTAAACCTAAACCCACACTTGCACATAAATACTTGTAAGGACATTTATCCTGATGCAGAAATACACTAAGACTTATACCTGCAAAAAACTTCTGTAGTTTACTTGCTCAAGGGAAGTCCAGAGCACGTGTCAAAAAAACCCTAACAACCAAAGAAAAGGAAAGTGATTATTTAAAAGGGAGAAATAAATTGTGGCAAACTCTGTATTCTAAGAAGAAATAAATATCATAAAAAGATTAGGATCTCTCTCAATGTTTCCCATTAGTCACATTCATTAAATAACAAATGGGTTAGTGAAGGAAGAAGATTCATTACTCCTGCTACACAAAGCAAGATGTAGCAAAACTTCAGAAAACATATTGCCTGGAAAAAAAACAAACGGTAGTTTGTACGACCCAGCAAAAAGACACTTACCTTACAGGTAATGCTATTACCTAAGTATAATCTGAATTACAGCACTCAAAAAGTCTTTCCCATAAGAGCCTCAGCTAAACCACAACCAGTGCAGAACAACCTGATGGTGAACAGAAGACTGACACAAGCATTGCAGCAACTTAATTATGAGAATCTTAAATCTTAGAGTCACTTGTAAAAGCATTTTTACAATTGTTTATTGGCACAATGAACAAGTGTTTAGCAACAAAATTTGCAGAGCAGCTTTTAAAGGGATAACAAAGAGGTCAAGCTCTTCTCTATATTTATAATTTTGTTTGTTCCCAGTTAGTTCCTTAAAGTAGAAAGCCACAGAAAGACCAGATTAACTTAGTGAAAAAGATCTATCACAGGAATAAAAGCAGATTAAATTCTGTACAGTATAGGCAATATTCTTAAGACTAAATTAGGCAGCAAAACTGTGATTTCTCCCTCTCAGGCCTATAACTGAATAAGAAACTAAGAAAAAAATCAGAAGAAAAAAACAAAAAAAAACACGAAGAAAAACTAAGCTTCAAACAAGACAAAAGAAATGTTCTTTGGGATCAAGGAAACCAAAGTGGTGGCAGTAGAACCCAGAGCTGTAATCCACTCACATAAAAAAGTGAAAATCAAATAGAAGATGAAAATACTAGAGTTCAAGAGGCCACAGAGAACAGTAGCATTGCAAGGGCAACACATTGTTTAATCACCATGAAATTCCAGATGACAGCACTCAAGGACAGAGAGGGAGGGAGGCATCAGTGCCTGAATAAAAAAAATAAATGTGAAGAGCACAGAAAAAAAGAAAACAAACAAACAAACAAAAAGTCAGGCATTCAGTAGCACGAAGCAGGGAAAGCTTGAGTGGAAACTGAAAACCAAAACTGAAAGATTCAGAGGTTTGATGAACAAAATTGTAATGATCAATGAATTGATTCTTAATGGTGCATTCTATTTATTACAGCTTATAATGCCGCTAATACGAACAATTTCTACTACAACATCTGCCCTGATGTTTTACCAAGGAAGACCAATATGTCTGCAGGAGTTACAAAACACTTCACCTCAAAACACACAAGTACTTCTCCCACAAACAATGAGGCATCAGCAGATACAGCTGTCCAGTTAGCAATAAAGGACAGCTCTGCATACCACTTAGAGTAACTACTGTCCTTGGAGAAGAGATTCAACCTTTCAACTCATAGTACATTTGATCTTGCCAAAGCTAAGAGTTTATACTACAGGTAGTAGCCATAGTAGCCACTGCATTGCCTGCAAGTGCACTTTCCCCTATTCTGAAAAACAATGAGCTTTCCTGTCTTTCAGAAAGCAGGACTGTGACTATGCAGTTACACTTCTCTAAAGCAGCACACCAACAGGATTCATACCGGGGCACTTGTGCAGTGGCAGCGGTTATGATTGATGATATGCAAAGATCTGATCTGTTGCAAAGAGGATGTAACACAAACCACAAAGGAACTGCACGCTTCAGCCTGTATTGAGCACCACAGAATGAAGACCATACACTGGAGATCCTGAACATTTTCAGCCAATCTTTTTATTCTGGCAGATTTCGCAACTTTCCTTTGCAGAAATATTCTGCCCCTGAAAGATAACATATCTAGCAACAGCCTACAACAAAGTATCTGCAGATCTCTGATTGCACACCATGGCTGTCTTCCCCTGGCATCATTATAGATCTAAACACAAAATTATTGAAGCTTTCTTGAATCTGCTTGCATCACTATTTGTTCCACATGCTACGAGACTGAACAATGCACAACATTTTCCAACAAGTAATGCTGAAATGAGGAACATTATTGTTACTTGAATTTATTGCTATTACTAGGTACCTCTGGACAACATACGCTTGTTTACACCACCTTCAGTTGGGTCATATTAAAATACATAGTATGGTTAAATTGTGTGGTTTGGGTTTTGCAAAGGTAGAGAAGAGAAACAGCAAAACCTAGTTGTTTTTTAGGTTTCATTTTTTTAACTGCTTATGTGATATTCAAAATAAAATAACTGTGGGGGAGAGAGGAAGAAAAAGCTTATTTATCAATATTGAAGTTTAATGCATAGTTCATAATCACATTTCTAGGTACTTTAACTGGACTATAGTAATTTATTACATTACTGTACTCCCTGTATCTTTATGTCCTTGCTGTGGCAGATGTATCCACCCTGACAAAGATGTAACAACAACCAGGGCTTACCAAAGACTGGGGTTAAAAGACAGAGGCTTGCCAAAGACCAGGTAAAGATCAGGACTTCACCACCATTGAAATTTTATTATTCTCAGGTATGACAAAATAGTTATAGTAGCCTGATACACAAGCACAGCTCCTCTCTCATACATATAAGCAAACTTAAGAGATCAACACCTGGGAATGACAACTTCCTTTATAGGTGCTAAATGGAAACTTTAAAGTACTTCTAATGATAAAAAGTTTAATTGATTTCTGCTCTTAAAGGAGAAGGGCTTCCACTGCATTACATAATGACAAGAAAAACTGCTACAGAAAGAGTACAACATTCTTAATATTTAAATTGTCTTTGAGAGCTACACACATACGATGCTGTCTAAACGGACACTATCAAAATAGTGTTTTAAATGTTTAATATTTCTATTCACACTAAGTACTTTTTTCCTCCAGATAGTATATTTTAAGACTCATAAGACAGCTGAGGTTGTACAGAACCTATCTAGGTCAACAAGAAGAGATTGCTGTTGGGTTTTGAGTATCTCCAATGATGGAGATCCACAAGTTACACAAGCTCTGGGTTCAATCTATTCCGCTGTTTGACCATTCTTTCAAAAAAAGTCTATAACATTTAAATGAAATTTTCTGTATTTCCATTTGTCACCATTTCATTTCAATGACCACCATTGAGGTGAGCCTGGCTCCATTTTCTTCATTCCCCTCCACCAGGTATTTATACACATTGATAAAATCTGCCCTGAGCCTTCTCTTCTTGAGAAGCTCCATCTCTCTTGGCCTCTCCTTGTACAACAGATGCTCCAGTCCCTCAATTATCTTCGTGCTCTTTTGATGAAATTGTTCCAGTATGTCCATAGCTTTCTGGTACTAGGTAGACCAGAGCTGGACACAGAACTCCAGATGCGGTTTCACCAGTGCTGCCCTCAAGCTAAAATCGCCAAGCTTTAAGTTGTACTTAAATCAGAAATTCTTCCTCCTCTCTCCTACTGCAGTTGTTAAGAGATAAGTAAGACCACTTAACCATTTTTTCAGCAACTTAAGTGTTTAGAAAACTCAATTATCTTCTAAAGACATACAAAAGCAAATTTCATTCTAATCCTTTGAAACAAAACACAGAATAATTGAACAGTGGGCAAATGAGTCAGCTATCTACAGATCATCCAAGGGTAATGAGGACTCAACTGCACCATTGAATCAGAAAAACAAAGTCATGTTTCTCTAATCTGGTCAGTTATACCAGTTAGTGTTTAAAGATAAATAATAATATGAGACAGGGTTTTTTTAATTGGAGCTTAATAAAGAATTCTTACTATACATGAAAGAAGGAAAGCATATATAAATCATAAGCAAGTCTACATATTGTTATGAGACTGTCTTGTAACATTTTAATAGAAATACTGAGGGGGGGGGTGGGAAGTTTGCGACTACTGGGTTTTAGGACTTGTTTTCAAATTTGTAATGTCAAAGGAAGGTTGTAAACTAATCTTAAAAAATAGATTATTCTTACAGTTGTACGTTCTTAGAGCTTTAAGAAAAACAGACCACACATAGGTACAACGCGATACAGAACACTGAAAGAAATGCCAAGATGCAATAGCTTTCAACTTACATTTGAGTGTTTCTCCAGCATAAGGGATATGCAACTTAAAACGATCACAGCTAGGTCCAGGGGTCAAGGATGTACAGCTGAAAAATGAAGAGAAGAATATGCAAGCAGTTACAGATGGTAGCAGACACTAACATTATTCTACAGGGTACAAATGACTGACGTAGTAAAGATGTTGTGAATACTGGAAATATTCATGATTCTGGGAAAGAAAAGGTAGGAAAAATGCAAGAGGCCTATTCTCTTTTGATCAGCAGTTCTCACAATAGCATAAGGAAATTTAGGATCTGTGCCAACTGTCTTATTTCCCAATTTAAAACAGAAAACATACACAAAGAAGGCCCTGGTTTGAGAGTGTTACTAGAATGTCAGTGAAAGCCATCAAATCGTCTACTTTGCATTCAAGTTTGCAGGTCACAACTCCCTGGTTACATGCTCCCTATCCCCACCACACAGATACCTGAGATGAATTTTAGTTTTAATGCACCAACACTCACTCATACTATTTTTTTTTAATAATTACATTTAGGTAGGGCTTAGCAAAAACAGTATCACCACCCCCAGTGGGAGTAAAATTGGGTTCCGTCTGAAGATATAAAAGACTGGAGCTTCAGTGCATCAGAATTTTTTTTTTAAGATGCGAGTTTTTTTTAGTAGGTGAAAACAGCAGGAGTGACCACTCTTAAGGTGTTTTAATGGCTATAGGTGAATTTAACAGCGGTAGGTATGAGAGTATTATTATCTAATTTCAAGTAATTTCTAAGGCTTACAACACATATGAGGCCAATTCTAGGAAGCATATATTAAAAAAAAAAAACAAAAAAAACAAACCACAAAAAAAGTCCTTTACAAGTTCCAAAACATCTCTGGAACATCAGTTAATATTTAATGGAAGTTCCTTTCAAAGTATCACAGGTCATACACTGAGGCATATTTCTCAAATATCATCAAAATAATAATGCTACCTTTTCAACAGACACAAAAACTTCTGATCCTGCAAATACCCTAAAATATCTTCTTTTCACACAATGTGCCATTTGGAAATACTTAGGGAAAGTATAATATTCTTCGATATTAAAGTAGAAGCCTGACTAATGGTAAATGTTCCTAAAAACAATACCAAGTATTTCTCCTAGATTATTATACTCTACTAGAGATGTTTTTAATTTGACCAGTCTAGAAGTGATGGAAAGTAACAGTATTCACAGTCTTTTTGGTTTGGTGTTTTGGTTTTCTGTTTTGGTGCGTTTTTTTTTAATATTTTAGTCAAATTTCTTTGGCTACACTGTGCAAGAGAACTTGGTAACTCCAATAGGCTGAGTGACCAGGCAAAAATCTTGCAGTCATCCATAATTTCAGAAGTTGATTCCATCTCATGATGAATAGAAGTGTTATCTCTCTCTACATTCATGGAAAAAATAATGACACTGGTTTGCATAGCTTCATCTAAATCGTTAATATTTTACTTAGGAAAGCCATGGAAGCAAGAATTAATGCTCTGGTGCTTGGACAGATTAATCTTCATAAAATGAATAATGCTGTACCACATGATCTCCCACAATGGTTTCCCTACTAAAATACCAAAGGATCATCAACTTGACAAGTGTCCAGGACAAAGGAGTATCTTTGAATGTGTCAATGTATCACTTCAAATCATGCTGCCCTATTCAAAGAAGCTGTACTGAGACCTACTGTTGGAAACCCTTAAATGGAATTGAGTCTGCAAGAAACCACAGCTGAAAGCAAATTCTTCTCCTTAGAAGATTTTATCTAAGTTCCCTGAGCAAATATAGCAGATTAAACTTGAATTGAGATACATTACATCCTTATGAAATGTGTATTTCAAGTAGTAGACAAGTAGAACATTTCTTTGTTGATGTTTGATACATCTTACAGTTGGGATTGTCTGTGATGTGTCGGGAAAAGGTTTCTTTAATAGTAAATAAAACACACAAACTAACATGGGTCTTATTCAAAGAAAAAGTCACTGTCAGCACCAGATGCTTAGTTAGAAGTGTTCAGAATTCTTTACCAGGCACAAAAGGAAACAGGAAAAATTATCCAAAAGGACCAGAAAAAAAAAAAAAAGAGAGCAAAGACAAAAAAAACCCCAACAACATAAAAATCGGGAAAGTTGATCCGTTTTGCTGCTTGGAATAAGGCATCAGCCTATAATGACAGGTATACTAGAAGGTATTTTTCTGAAAAATTAATTATTTCCCCAGAATATTGTAAAAGCCTCCAGAAAGGCAATTCTAGTTGAATTTAACATCAAGGTTTTCTCTTACACCAATGTATTTGACTATTCTGCTGAACTGACTCTTCTCTTTTTGTTTAAGTTAAATTACAGTATTCCCCTCCATTCTCAGCCACTTTGATTACTTTTAGAGGATCGAAGCCATGATGATAATAAGGGCTGTGACAGCCCTAGATTTAAACATGGTCTTCCTACCAATTAGTCTTCTATAACCATTACATTAAAATACTTCCAAGACAAGCAGATGTCAATTATTTGGACTCTGATAAGAACTTATCCAAAAGTTCCTATGCCATCTGAAGGGGTCACAATGAAACAAGAGCATGAGTGTTTATCACCTTAATCCTTAGAAGTCTGGAGATGAGTGGTTATTCAATAGAAAGAGTAACAAAAAAAAAAAGTAACAAAAAAAACCAACAAAACAAACCCTAAAAAAACAAAGCCAAACCACCCAACATGTATCACCACCCCCAAATTAATCACATCTTGCTTTTTATACCACTCTTAAAAATATACTGCTTAGAACCATATAAATCCATAATCAAACATCCAGAAATGTAAACAGAAGTAGAACACCTCTATGGAAAAATATACAATCTCCTTTTTATTTATTCTTTTAAAATTTGTGGTAAATGTGTATGCCCCCATATTCATGTCAGATTTATTTGATGACTATCATATGTGTTGAATTTAAAAACTATGCAATGCATTTAGTAATTCTTCCTTCTTAAATTATACTAAACCTTTACCACCTTTACTATTTGAAGACAAACCATCAGTGAATTTTATTGTAAAATAGCAAAGAAAATTAGATGAAGAATTTTAGATTCTGTAGTTTCAAGAACTTAATATTACAGCTACCTAATCTGAATTGCCAGAGATGCAAAAGGTTCTGTAATCTCATGATGTTTAGCTGCTTCACATGATATTTTTGAGGATCAGTACATTTTGGATAACAGATTTTTTTATTGTTCACCAGACATAAATATAAAAAGTTGATATAAAAGCCAAGAGAGCATTTTAACAGATACGCTGATATAGAACACTGCTGAAAAACCACACATACACAAATAAAAAGAGCAAAGTAAATTCTGACCACTGGAGGTATTCCCAACTCTTTCCAGCTCAAATATACCTAACGTATGTTTTTAATTGCTCTTATGCAAGTTATATATTGTTAGGCAAAAAGGAGGTCACATTCCTCTTTTTACATGATAAATATAAGAGGCTGAATAAGAAAACGAATATTACTTAGTAATGATGGGACACAATTCAGTCAGGGGTTTAGAGGCTGAAGGTTTTGTCAGCAAGAGTCAAATACAATTCAGAGGAAAAGACAGGTAAATCCCTCACCATCCAAAACTTTTTGTGGCATTTGCTAAGAAAAACACCTTAAGTTAAACTCAAGTAGAACAGACTTTGTCAATGCTTTTCGATTATTCTTTCCTCCCATTTCTCTAGATGAAAATATGCTCTAGTGTTCCTTGAAAACACATTATTTCACCCCATTTAATTAAGAATTAATTGCAGAGTTCTCAACAGATGGGTAAGTCATCCACAGAAGCATTAATAATAATTAAAGAGTATGGAGCAGGGACAAGAGTGGAAGGAAGGTCATCAGGTGACAGGTTTTTTTTGCAAGAATCAGGATACAAAAATCACACCTTAGAGAACTGATGGTGAAAACCTGTATCACACTGCAGCTCCCTGCAACAGTGCACAAAGCTTTACAGGCTCCTGGATGTGTGCAAATACACAGGAAGAATACTGAGCATCTGCTCCTGAAAGCCAACAGATCCAACCAAAATTCTGTCAATTAGGCAACATTTGAAATGGGAAAGAGTCTAATCAATCAGATCCCATTCTTTATACAGATACCTGTATTACACATATGACAGAGGAGGAACTTGCACTTGAAAGATAGAGACACATACCACTTCTTTTGTGAAATTAAAAATCAGTAACATTTAGAATTATTGCGACTTACATACATATTTAAATTAAAATACTAAAATCTGAAAGCCAGTTTATAATTATTCCAAATAACTTTCCAATAGAAAACCTCTCTGTTTTCATAAAACTCCATCTGTAGCCTAGCTGGTTTATTCAAACTTAGTATAAAATTGAACTACACACAAAGACTACTTTTGGTATTGCAATACAGAAAGATGATGTTGATTTTGAATCCTGTTACTAAGGATGATATTCCATAACAATATCAGCATTTCAATCCATAGTTATCATCTGGGAAATTCCAAGGTAACTCCAGATATGTCAACTACATTCCCAAAAAAACTTTAATCTACACTAAGTGTTTATTTCCTTTAAGTATGTATTTAAGTTTTATTGTATGAAGTTCATTGTGCTAATTGAAGCTTTTGGAAAGGAATGGGCACATACCCTAGGAAAACAACCCCTCACTTCCCTTCTGCACCCATAGGCAGATTTGTTGTTTTAAAAAAGTAAAGTTCAAGTAACTATTTAAAATTAATTCAGCTGCCAGCAACATGCTTTCACTAGAAACACTACACAAAAACATCTAATGACTACTGTCATTACTGGAACAAATATAGCAGATGTATGTTAATAGAAAATGTAGATTTACTTAATATGAGTGAGAGTTTGCCAAAGCAGATGTTGCAGGTGAGGACTGCTCTGGGCCTGCTTCTAGAACTGCAGATCTGGTTAACATCTGCCCTGATAATGTGGCAGGTGTCCTGCAGTCTCCCAGAGTACAGCTGCTTCTGCTGGAGGCAAACATTCAGCTCAGTCTCTGAGGGAAACAGGGGAAACACACGTATATATGTTTTGAAAAAATCTCAGAGAACTTCTACATTAAGTGAAAGCACATACAAACCCCACATGATTGTCATTTATTTTTTTTAGCATCACAAGCTCACTGCTCATTTAGCTTAGGAAGGCAAGGGTGGGTGCTCATTATTATTTGGTCGCAAGGAGCTCATCATGACACACATTCAGAAAAATAATTAACAAACGACAAAGGAAAGTTTTCAACCTATCCTATATTCTATGCTTTACAAACATGCTTTAGAAACATCTTTTATAATCAGACTGATTACTTTTGTAAGCAGGATCATTTATACTCTGGTAATTGCCTGTAACTCACTTTAAAAACTACGCATGGTGCATGCACTCCCCAAAAGAATAAAACAGAAACGGAAAATGAGAATTTTAATGGAGTAACTGAAAAATTAAGAGAAACAAGAAAAATGGAATAGGGTAACACTTGTGATTCGCACTCCAGTACCAGTGTTAGCAGTAGTGTTATGGTGAATAAACCAGTGAATTCACAGTATCATAAACTACCTTTCTGACACACGTTCAGGCAAGGAAAAGGCACTACTTTGTTACACTGTAAGAGCTGTACCCCAAATCCTTGGAACACAAAAGCAAAATTTTAGAGAAGAGTATGAGGGAGTAGCAGATGCATCCTTTAGATTTACTTCATCTCCTCTCCCTCCTGTCAGATTTGAAGTCCCATTTCATATTTTCACAAATGCCACTTGATTATGTATTACTCTGTAGTGAGTTAGAAACTAATAATCTATCATGTTCTACTTCTACTTTTCTCTAATGTGGATTCAATTTCTGAAGAAAGGAAAAAAAAATCAGACAGGGAACATTTTTGCTTTTAGGTTACTCTAAAAGAGAACCATTCTTCGCCAAGCATGAAATTGCAGTCTACCACCTGGAGTTTCAGATCCTTTCAGTGTTCACAGAAAGACCATATTCATAAAGGAAGTCACAAAAGCTAAGCTATTATAAGTTTTAATAAGTCATTTAGCATTACTCCCTGTACTGCCTATAGTAGACATAAAGACTCCCAAACCTATTTTCAAAGTAAGTTATTTCACACCACAGAACTATTTAGTTTATTGGAAAATACAATGAATTGGTAACACGAAAGAAACATAAAGACTAAAAACATAGTCCATGTTTATATATTTTCCCCCTTAAATAAACTAGATAAACAACATTAGGAGAAGTTCAGTGATACTATTAATTTTATTTTTTCTTTTTTTTTTTCTTTCTTTTTTTAAGTTTTCTACTAATTGCAGACTTTTAGAGCTTTCTGGTCACAGATCTCTCTTTGATTTCCTCTCAGGAGAAATTTATGTTAATACAAACATAAATTTGCTTCTTTGCTATTACCATTAGATCAGAAAAGATCATAACATTTTGAACTGAATACCATTGCTTTTCAGTTGACCATATATTCAAAAGGGTAATTTTAAATTGTGTATATCAATATAAAATTACAACAGACCACCCTGTGGAGCCACGCCTGCAGAGAGCAAGCCCCACACAGCTGCATGTTGAATTTTCTCCACCAAGGTGGGCTAAAGAACTTCTCACCTCTTTGACTTTCTATAACTTCTTATCCCATGGTAATTCCCACAGTTCGCAGCCATCTTGGTTGTATCAGTACTATTTTCAAGGCTACCCCATAAAGCATATGATTAGTCATCCCCTCCCTTACAGCCCCATCTAACTATACTTAAACACAGCAGTTCCATGTACCCTCTTCTTGATGACAGTCAAAAAATCCTCTTCTCACCCACAAATACTTGTTCTTGCCATCACAACCCAGTTTACTGTTTTCTCCCAGCATCACAGATGAGCCAGATAGACGTGGCTCATCTCTTATCAGCCTCACAGGCACAGAACAAGCAGGACCTCCTGCAAAGACAAGCAGTCGCCTTTTGGTCTCAGTGAAAAAAGTCCAGTCTACCCAAAGTTCCTATAACTTTGAGACCCCAAGTCACTGCAAATGCCCTGACCTCTTTATGTCATTTCCAGTACCTCACCTACACCCTCAAGTTTTCCCCCTCCTGCATCTATCTAATAAAACTGAATGTTGCCTATATGCAACAGGTTAAACCTAAACCAGCAAAAGTCACATGGAAGATATTATAGTACTTAATCTCCAAGAAAATTATTCCTTTTAAGTGTCTTCATTGCCTGTAAATGGTTTGCAGTTGGCCTGAAATCCTCTCACTTATATAGGATTTAAATCAAGACTAATGACTAAGATTTATGGCAGCCTGTAAAACAGGACAGGTATTCAACGATCTAGTAGTTCAAAAAATTCTCATTACAAGGGATTTTTCAACAAAGAACAGGAAACATTGAATTACTCCCCTCCAACAAAAAATAAGAAAAAAAATAAATCCATGGCTGAAATGTGCAGCAAATGGTAAACCTACTTTTACTTGAAGAGATTGAAACCAACACTCTAGATGAAGAACAAGTAGAAAAGAGAGAAATAAATAAAGTGGGAGACATTTTGAAAAGTCACTGGCAAGCCTAACTATAAACAAGAATAATCCCAACACATTCTTCTACTGAACAAAGAACTAACCATTCAAAACAGAGCAACAGTCACATTTATGGTTTAAAAACATTATTTCAGTGATGCATATGAATCTGGATGTTTCTTAGGAAAATATAATTTTAGACGTTTTTACATTTAGCTTTTTTTGCCTCTTCACCATATTGGAATTATGCAATTTCCTTTCATTCACTCAATTTAATTTGAATTCTTTTATCTTGCAGTAGTAAAAATACTCAGTCCTGTTGTTCTGATTTTGTTCTTTCACCCCTATACCACAGCTTACAAAGAAAAGAACCTGTGGGCTACACTGTGGAGTGGTTTGCCTCAGACATATCAATTCCCTTCTCCCAAAAAAGATAAAATATGCATGTTCCTTTTTATTAACCTTTACTTTTTTAGGGGATTACTTAGGAGGTTTACCTTTATCTCAAGGACTGAATTCACTACCTTCAACAAAAACATCCATTTCAAGAGCAAACGAGCTCTAAGTATTGTTTTCAGATGCTCACTTCCAGTTAGATAATAGTTGCTTCAAGGTATGTCTGCACTGTGCAGTGCAGTGCCAAGTAAATGCCTAAGCTAAGTATCTCAACAAACAGATTAAAATAGCTCAGGCATAGCATTGCATTGGTGTTGTTATTCTGCTCCAGCTGAATTTGAGATACTAAACCTGCACTGCAAACTCACTGCTGGAGTTACCCAAATAGTCAGAAAAATCCATTTCTCTATTGGTAAGAAGAAAGAGCATCATGACTGATACTTTAGGAGATTCCAAAGCATTTATAAGGGTTCAGTTAAAAGGGTAGCAATAGACAGATGTCCACCTAAGCATCAACAAAAGAGATTTGT
The DNA here is from genome assembly GCA_024611195.1 of Ceyx melanurus. Taxonomy (NCBI): domain Eukaryota; kingdom Metazoa; phylum Chordata; class Aves; order Coraciiformes; family Alcedinidae; genus Ceyx; species Ceyx melanurus. The sequence continues at coordinate 27,876 of JANHGL010025686.1, forward strand.
GACAATGAAACTTCCCTTTGAATTTTTTTACACAGGTTTACATAGTAACCAATACATTATAAGAAAAGCCCTGCAGTTTCAGATTTCCCACGCTGTTAGAGAATGACTGTGTAGTTAGAAAATAGCATACAGCTTCTGTTTGCAAAAATTAATGGTTTGCTTCCTTTATTATCACTGACTCACAGAAATATCCCCATTGATTTCTTTTGGCTGTAATATGAATATGGCAATCTCAGATCTTCAACACTGTTGCATATTGGTCTGTCAAGATCAAACCTCTGATCACCTCCTATGCTTTTAAAGTCCCTAAACTCATCAGACAATGACTTCAAGAGACAGAATAAAACAAAAAAAAATAGTATTTTGCTTCAGATTAATTACAAGTATACATCAGCTATTTAATGATGTGTCATGTATGTGCACATACATACGAGACAGACATATACGAAGTATAATTGCATACGTAAGGCTGGGAGAATTTACCAACCAGCTATCCAAGAATATATTCACCACTACTCAGCAAAAAAAGAAATTAAAAGCTGGGTTGTTCTCAGCTTCATGTGAAATGTAATATGCATCCAAAATCCACAGTACGCTAGAGATCTGTTCAGCTTATATTAAACAAATGGTGCATCTGTGTGAGGCAAGTGTCAGGGAGGGAATCAGACCAGATAACCAAATATTAGGTTTTTAGCTATCTCTACACCAAAAAAAAATAATTCTTAAGGATTTTTTTTCTCCTGCAGTGATGCACAATGAAAATAAGACAGTCATCTGTTACAACTGCGGAAAGTCCTGGACAGACACCTAAAATATATTAATGTAAGTGCTGGCTTTTAAAAAGTGTTTGAGTTACCAAGGTAGAGATAAACAAAACTTACATTTAAATACCTTGTTAATATACACCTTTCCAAGTGTATTTAGCACATATATTAGTACTACATCACATTAAGCTCTCTTTAAACAAATTAGAAAAGACACCTGTATCAAATATTTTCTTCTCATTTTTATTAAAGCATGAACTGATACACATTACATTAAATTTTTTCAAGGTCAGACAAGAGGAAGTCATTCAGTGTCCCAGTCTAAAAATACAAGCAAAGACATACTGAATAAATCTTAGGAAATCATGTGTAGGCTTTCAAACTAGAGCTCAAGTTACTGCAATTATCTTCTCTAATTATCTACTCTACTTTTAAAAAATCTTCCTTTACTGATAGCACTTTAAACTGACACTTTTTTTTTCCTGAAAAGCTTCAAGCATCTTGTTTAAAACTGGTGTAAGAGAATGACAATCCTGATAATATTTATAAAACCATTATCAAATATATGCACTAGACTTAAATTTTTATCAGACACGTTGCCTTTGTTTTTCCAACATTCAGAAACAAAAGCAGCAGACAGCAATCTTAGAGACAAGTCAGTCTTTTTGGATGAACATAGAAAAACTGCTATTTGAAGTTCCAAGTGCTGCTCCACAGCAAAAACTCTCTCACATTGCCCCATCAGAGCTTCAGCCCATTAATTTTGGATTTAATGACAAGTTATTGTAATAAAATTTTTTGTAGTGAAGAAATACATTTGTTGTTAGAAACTGGAATGAGCTGACCTATTCTGTGCAAAGGTAATAGCTTATGCCATCCAATATAGCAGTAAAGGACTCATAAGACCATACCTCTCCTAGAAACTGCCACATACATTCAAGTATACATTTTACTCAGAACACAATTAATTTTTAAAATAGCTTTTCATAGTAATTGTGGTCAGAAGAGTCAGACTTGTTAAAATGAATACATTAAAAAATGCATGTTAAAAACTTTAACTATAGAAATCAATGTGACTGATGGAAAGTGAACTTTACTCGAGTAACTGAAGTTAGTTGAATCTGTTTAAATTAATCAAAAGGAATAGATCAAGCAAAAGCTTTAAATAAGTGTGACAGTGGTATAACAGTATTTCACAGTTTAAAAAAAACAAACACTATATCATTAAATAAATAAAATAAAAATGCACTTTAAAAAGGGAAATGCCTGAAAGAAAAGGAAATACCAAAGCATACTGCAATCTACTTGATAACACAAAAAAAAGTTTATGATCACTGCTCACTAGCAAGCAAGGCAATAAAGTTATAAATATCTCATTACATCTTGATAGTAAATATGTATGTTAATACCTACTCCAGATAGTACTACATTCTTTTGACCATTCTTCATACAGGTTTCTTTCAGAAACATAATTAATTGTAAACATAGCTAGGTTTCAAGCAAGAAGGCAGAAATCAATAGCAAATCAGACAGGTGCAAAAACAAAATGCCAACACAAGTTTAGTACAAACCAGATGCATAAAAATCCCACAATTAATCTTCTTATGAGTATGGAATAAGTATAACCATACAAAAAGGAAATATAAAATTTTCTTATGAGTGGATATCTAAAAAGAAAAATAAATCTAATTTTAACATATGCAGCTTTAAATCACTGAATTCATTTTGCAGTTCTGCCTGGTGCAACACATCAAAGTAATTTAAAACACAAAGTTTGTTGAGTAAGAACAAGATTGCAGCATAATTTGAGGCTCAAGCATGCTCCCTGATGAACAGCTGTAAGGGAAAAAATGGTTCTCAAAGACAATGACCACCATGAATATGTTTTTCACTATTGTAACACACTATAGGGAAAGCAGCAGATTCTTAAATAATTGGATTCTACATTATAAAATAATTAAACACCCTTCACATAAGAAAATGTCCTTTATTTCTAAATCTACCTAACAATCACTTTTTCCTATTCAACACCTCTCCCGTGATTATATGCATCAGTTGGTTATGAGTAGATTTTATTATCTAATTAAGATGGGCCATTTTTTCAAAAAGACACTACTGGAGATTAACTGAATGATACAATAGATGTCATTGACTCAACTGGCAGCAGTATTTTCTTTGAGTCTAGAACAAGGTAACATACTATACAAGAGTTAAAATGCTTTAATCTACTCTGTCATTTCAAAGGACATCTTTAATTAATGTAGAGCTGCCTGTGAGGGTTTTCTTATCACCAGAATCAATGCTGCTGAACGTGCTGTATTTCAAATGCAACCTAATGCTCAGGTTCTCTGCAAAGCCCTTTTTACAAAGAAGGTAACAGCTCTGCAGACCTGGTCATACAACTTTTTATTACTATTTGTACTGAGGTTTCCTTCTTTCCTGTTGTGCCGTATTGCTGAGCTCAGCTCGGGGGTACCTGCATTTCCCTACTCACTCTGCATCAGCAGTGGCCACTTAATTCCTATAAGAGGACTTGATTCCAAATGTTCTACTCATAGATGTAAATGTATGCAAGTGTCTAACGAGACCAGTACTGTCTAATAAGTTTGTAAGACAGACATTATAGAACAGTAACATATTAATATAAAACATTTACATAGTCAAAGACTGCAAAACAATAGGATTTCCTTACTATGTCGTACTTCCCTCCCACACTTGCAAGCAAAGCAAGTTTAACATACCATCATTCTTCAAACTTTTAATCTAACATCAGCTCTGTAACAGTTTTAAAAACACAACAAAACTAACTAGTGAATCTTGACAATCAGTGAGAATAATTGCAAAATAATTTCTGTACTAAAACCATCTAGTAAAAAAAAGTCAATCAATATGGATTGACATTTTAAATTATTGAAGGCTTAGTATGTTTGCCATTTACAAACCAAAATCAACTGACATGACAGGCTATAAACCTGGAACTCGATCTTGTACTGGTGAAATAAATGGGAAATTCCTTCCACTTTTTAGTCAAGAATGTAAAAACTACAGCTCTGAATGGCAAAGCCTTAGAGAGAGATATTACTGTATTCAGTATGTTACCATTACTCCCTGTAAACCAAAGTTTCAGTTTCCAAAACCTAAGAAATGAGAGTGGATGGATCTTCAGTTTATACATTCTGTTCTGTTATACACTCTAATGCACTGGTTCATCAAGGAAGTGGAGCAACTACTGTAATTCCCTAATTTTCTACCAGAGTAACAGTGTAGTTGGTATATGACAGTGGAGCAGACATGAAGCTCCTGCCCTTGACCCACAAGTTCCAAGTTAATAGCAATTGAGACGATTACCTTAAGCTTTTTAGTATCTTAAAGAGTATAGTAAATCACATGAATTTTATTCTTAAAAATCTTCCACACAAACACATCAGTTAAAGCATAAACCAGTTACATGTTCTGTAATAAACTCAAACTAGAAGAGATGTGTTTACAGCCCATTTCATGTGTAAGTAAAAATACAATCACTATTCCAAAGCAAAGTTTCTGAACTGATAGTAGCTATAAATGGTCATATTCATTTGAGAACAAGAACTGCTTTTTATTTAACTTCACAAACTTTTAATCTAGAACCTCTTCCTCACTGTCCTGTTCCACTTTTTAAGTTTAGAGCTTGATTCGGTCCCACTGGAACTGAAAGGAGTTTTGTAATTAATGTCCTGAATTTCATCCCCACTTGTCTTACAATTTTCTCCTCATTTTCCTCCTGTTCCCATCCAACCTCTATGTCCTTATACTTCTGCTTCTTCCTGTGGATATAACCTTCATTAGCCTCTGCCTATTATTTCCTCTGCATTCTCATTTCTCTTTAAAAAAAGTTAGGGAAAGTGAAAGCATAGAGTGGTTTGAATAATCTCATAATGTGAGGATAGGGAAGGAGAACAGATCAATGTTTTTCAGTCAATTTTGGACTCTCAGGGTCCTACAAAGTTCTCCTTTAGAAGCAGTATCCAGCAATAAATTTAAATCTACTGATAATATGGTGGGTTGGAGGCTTTGTTATTAAAACAACTGCCTCTCAGAAAGTCTCTGGAATCCCAAAGGCTATTATTAATCAAAGGTTAGAGAAGACTGAACTAGATCTTAAGTTATGGAAGGGACTTGTCTATATTCTGGAACACATTCACTTTTTAATGTAATTTTACACTGTTTACCTGTTTAGCAACATCAAAAGCAACCATATCACAAATCTCTATTATAAAGTAACAATGATTTATTTCTAACAAAAAGCAAAAACTGTTTCTTAAAAATCCACATGCACAAAACTTACATTTCCAAGAAATTTCAAGCAATTGCTAATAAATCCTATTTAGAATAATACTTTTAAGAAACTTATTTGTACAAAGAAATAACAAACCCAAACATACTACCTTAAAAAATAATTCTCGAGTAAACGAAGAATCTTGATTATCCCACATCCAGCTCCTAAAACTCTCAAGCTGTAAGAAAGCCTCGACATAAAGAATGAGGTTCATTCCTATGTTCTATAGCAAAGAAAAAAACCCAAACAAACTGCTAGCACTTGCTAATATCTGAGCCTATGCCTTTGAACAAGATATGGGCCAACCTCTGTCAGGTGCTGTATTTGTGTTGTAGACTGTATTCAACACAGTTACACAATTGGAATCACTGGGCTTGGATGACAGGCACAGTGGAGGCGGGTTTTATTCTTTTAAAATCTTGGAAAACATTCAAATTTATCAAAGCAAATTCAAGATCTTCTCAGTAAGATCACTGGCTAAAATCTTTAGGCACTTATTAAAACTACTTTGAAAAAAGTCAGCTAGAAAACACTGCTTTATACTATTTAAATCTATTTTAAAAGCAGGCAGGGTACAGAGAGCAAAGCCCTTCCTTATCTACTACCTGACCAGCCAATACCTTCATCACCAGGATACAGCTGTGGTTTTTTTCTCCAACTTTTTTTTGTATTCCTTTCTCTCAGGTTGATAGGAGAAACGTAAGATAGCTTGCATCTCAGCCTTCCTAGAAGACTAGCTCAAGAGAATGCAAGATCTAGCATTAAATTACAGCAGCAGATGTGAGACCTTGTCTCACATAATGCACAATCCTGAAGGCCAAGCCAGACAGCACTAATAACAAAGTTACAGCTGCATAGACCTCCAAGTAAATCTATACTCAGTCACAGCACCTTGCAGGGAGGGAAAGGTTCTTTTCAAACTAACACTAGAATTCACACCTCCTTCCTGAAAAGGTATTGTAACTACCAGAAATGTACCTTCCAAATTCTCCATGAAACCATAATAAAGTAGTCTACAGATGCATATTAAACAAAGTTTTCATCAAAAACAATACTGATTGGTGGTGGTTCTCAGGATCTACTGGGTTATGCTGTCACTCAAAATGGTACCCAAAGGAGTAGTTTGTACAAAAAACTGTAGTTTAGATGCCTTAAGCTCAAGTAGTTTCATTCTCTCAGCACCAGTATATCTGAACAGGATGCTATTAGATGCCCAGCTCTGAAAGAATAAAGCAATTTCTGACATGTCTAAGTATTTTTTCTGTCAGTCACCTTGGGAGTCTCCCCCCTTTGCACAATGCCTAAAGTAAACTCTAACCATTTCACTGACCCCATATTAATAACTATTTCAAATGTATTATTCAAAGAGGTTACAAATCAATGTCCCTTTTGTACGTGTAGATCCCAAACTTTATTACTATCTGAAAACCATAATGAACCCCTTCCAGAATTGAAAATAAAAGGAGTAACTTGGCCTATTTCAAATGCTTGTCCCTACAGTCACAGAAACGTTGGTTTTGTTCTTATTTAGCATATTCATGGCTACAGGTAAGGTCACACAAATTTATCTTCAAGTTTTTAAATTACAGAAAGGATTGAGTAAGCAAGTGATAAACAACAGGGAAAGTGTTTATAATTATCTCACCACTGAAAATCAGCACTATCAAATGGCAGCAATGAAAATGTTTTAACAAGATTATTATTGCCAACAATATGACATATTAAGTCTCCCAAACTACAAAATGGTAGCAAGACAAGAAATAATGTAGCTAGTATGTCAGCTCTAGATATACTGGAAATGCTTAAATACACAAGAACCTAGTAAAAAATTAGTCTTGAAAAGACACCTTAATTGTGAGGAGTTAGGTATTCTTTTTAAGACGAGGAACTCACCCGGATTTCAAGTCTGTAATTCGTAAACAATTGGTAGCATCCAGTCCTACTTTTCCATTTCTGACCACAGTGGAAACAAAGGGTGAGAGCGCTGGGGAAATTCTGTTCAAGGCAACTTCAGGTGACATTTTAGTATGTTCCTTGTTCCTTTTGTATTGAGCTATACAGAGATGACAACAGGGAGAAATAAAACTTAAAAAATATTCTACTTATTTGATGAAAATTCACATGCACTCTGTAATCATCAAAACAACAACAAAAAAAGTTAAGCACACAAATGGATCAGGAATATAGAATAACTGAAGTGCACACTGGTTTATAAAGACAAAATAAACACAGGTAATTATTTTCTTCAACCTCTGCAAAATTCAATGAAGCCCATTTATTCAATGTCAACATAAAACCAGAATTATGTCCTAGGCTCCTTTAATTTACATTCTATCCCTACAAGAAAGAGAAATAAAATTGAGGGCCATTCTGACACTTCACCTAACCTTTCTTGTGAGCTTTTCCATTAGATGCCTGTAATTGACAAACCACATTGGTTCTGTATCCACTGAAATCAATGGGAATACATTACTGATTGCAGTGGGACCCACAGTTTGATTATCTCTCCCTATTCTCATCTGTAATTTCTAATACCACTTGTGTAACCATAATATTAATTTTACATTAATTCATTAAGTAGCTATTTACTGCATTTCACAATATCTTTTAAAGCATAACACTGCTTTTCTTTCAGCAGTATCACCATATTGTTTGAAAGACATCTTCATTCACAAAACAGATCATGCAGCTGATGTAAACACATTTTAAGCACAGCTTTTTCAGAAGTGCTTGCAATTGCTTGACCTTATGGTAAATCAGTCAGACCACTAAATTAGCACATGGAGAACCTGCTGCTTTCTAGTCAAAAGGCAGGAACTAAGTATATACCATTTTAACTCACTGCATCACAAAAAGTCTAGGGTATGTAGAAAACAACAGACTGTGGTAGGAAAAGTGGGAGAAAAGAAGAGCAAGTAACCTATTAAAATGCTAACTTAACATATTTGATCATACTCTTAGGCAGAGCTTCATCTGAAAATTAACTGAGCTTGACAGCTTTAAAAAACAAAGCCATAAATGACTCAATGCAACATAAACATGCCACTGACAAAAGAGAAGAGCTCAGACTTAACTCTGACCACAAGAATGACCAATACATAATGTATTTACTTCCTTATACAATGCTGCATTAATAAGTGTTGTATAAAGAGAGTGTGAACAACTTGTGGCAACAGTTGCAATTTTCTGTTCCTTCTAATACTCAGTTTACAAGATGGATGTTCTACAAACTGCTAATTCCCTGTGACTAGTAGCAACATTAAAGTTACATATTTTGTTCTCATAAAAGTCATTCACACTGAAGGAGTAGGAGGCAACGTTCAAGAACGAGCACTCATCCCAGGTATTCAGAGTGTATGTGAACAGAGCAAAATCCAGGCACTTTAAGGTACACAAGCAGACTAAGGCCTTCCTAAAAATAGTAATTATCTTTAATACACTGGTTGTTACATTTTTGGTAGCAATCAAGCTAAAGACTAAATATCCATGTCCTAACATATAACGTATTCTCTTTATATGTATGATTTGACCTAATTTAGGTTTGCTTTGCAAACATCTACAGCATTTAATATGCTACCTCCTGTTACTTTTCTACCAAAAATTACTGCCTACCTACCTTTACACTTCCCCAAAGGAACCAAGAGAACACAAGCACATGCTTGACCTATTTCAACTAAGGCCAGTGGCTTAAACTGAACCATTAATGCATTTAAATTAAAATGGTACTTTGCACAAGACTGGCTAAAATGGAGCACACATTTTAGTCTGACAGTTCTACTGGAAGGAAGATTAATTTTAAGATGGACCAATGAAGGAAAGAACTTCTTAAACCATCAAGAACATGATAAAAAGCATGATTAAAAGCTGAGAAACATAACCAGAAGCTATCCTTCTAGCAATCTGAAAGGCATTAACATAGGTTTCAGAATTAGTTCTGATAATGACACATTTTAAGTGGACTGTAAAATGTTAGAAGAGTAGAATTGTGAATCAGCTACATATGGTGATGGAAGTTGAATAGATGGACCTTCTAAAATGAACTGCAGAATGAGATTCCTTATCTTTTTGCCAACAAGCATGTAGATATGGCCAAAACAAGATGTAATTGCTATTTTTCCTGGTTTTATTGCATAATTTAAGATCCACAATATCTTGTATGTTAACAACTCAGATACAAAATACTTGAAGTGTTGCTATCAATTAAACCCACCAATTTCTTTTGTAAACAAAAGTCTTTACAAAATGTAACACAATTAGTACTATTTCCGTAAGTTTCAATTATCGTATACATATTTTTTTCTCCAGCTTAATTTTCCCACAGTACTGGAAACAAAACACAAACAAACTCAAAGGAATTAACAACAACAAAAAAAACCCCATACAAACTCACTAGACTGTTTCCTTTTTAAAACAGGGCATTTGAAAATAATCTAATAGTTGAATCCTTTTAGATGCAACATCCTATCATCACTTCAGGTAAAAGTAGCATTGTCTTCACAGTAACTACAAAATGCCAGGCGGTGCATCGAGCACCAGATGCAAGATGTTCTGCGCTTCCACCACCGGTAATAACGTTATGGGCATTACGAGCAGCTAAGGCGCCAATGGTGAATATTGTGATGGGAGGCCTTGAAGTGCGAGGGAACTTTCCCCATCTAACCCTCTTGGCGTGGCTGTCAGAACCTGGTTCTGCGGGTTTCACTTCGAGGGTGGCAGTACAGGTGTCGGGGCGCAGAGAAGACGGAACGCACGATCACCTCCAGCCGCCGTGCCCTAACACATCGCCGCTTCTCAGCTCGGAAGACGACGAGCAGTGTGGATCTAGGGGCCACAGGTAAACCCCCAAGTTGCCTAAACACGCTCACCGTACTGACCCCCGCCAAACCCCGCTCTCTCGCCATGCGGCCCCCACCCCGCGAGGTTCCCCAGGCCACGGTCCGGTGCGACGAGCCGGGGCCGCCCCGTGCGAAGGCGGCGAGCCCGCCACCCGAGGTGCTGCGCGCCGTGCCGCCCCGCCTCGCCGCCCAGGAGCGCAGCGGGCCGGGCTATCGCCGGTGGGTGCTTAGGCCAGTCGCCGCCCCGGGCAGCACAGGCCCCCACGCCGCCTCCTGGCCAGCTCCTCCCGAGTCTGGCCTGCGGCCTCCGCCACAGGGTTTACCAAGTTTCTCAAGCTGAAAAGGATGCTGTTCCAGAGGAGGTTAAGAGAGCTGCTCGAGAGATG
>JANHGL010025687.1:0-49170 GCA_024611195.1 Ceyx melanurus
TTTTAATTTTATTTTATTTTTAAAATACTGCAGAGATGAACTGCACAGGAGCCCTGGCCCACATTGTAGAATTCACTGTGTGACCAAGAGAGCAGGCAGCAGTTGCCTGCAGGCTTCAGCTGGTGTCCAGCCAGAGGTCTGTGACTGACACCAGATTCAACAGCAATTCTGTACCTGGCAGCCAGAAGTTACCAGGAAAGTAACTTCTACCTTTTTACCAAGCTCAGCTGAACTTGCTTTCTCATCTAGGAATTACCAGGGAGACCCAGCTGGGGAGAACTTTGTAACCTCTCTATAGCACTGGCATGTCTCAGTTTAAATTTCTAGTTTTTTGAATGATTTAAAAATGATTGAACCACCAGCTCTCATTTATCTACCTGAAAGCTACAGCCTACAAGGAAAAACCCACTGCAATGGGTTTCTTCTATGATGACAGGCTTGCCATGCTTGGCTCCAACCCCAAAACAGAACAAAACAAAAAACCCAACCACCACCAAGAAAAAGAAAGAGCTATACTGTCCTGTCCTGCATGAAGAGGATAAGAATAGTAAAACTCACCAGTTGTGAAGTAGGAAAACAGTAAGAAAAAAAGCTAGTGCTACATGGAGAGTTGTAAATCATTTCTGCATTATTGCTTTCCCAAATCCTACACAGCACAAAACACAATCTTTGTGCAGAATATCTGCATTTTCAGTTTATGGACAGGAATTGTAGCTCACAATTATGTGATGGTAGGGTTGAATATAAGGCTACAGTGAAGGTTTGGAGTTGGAGGTGCTTCAGATTTCAAGTTATGAACTTATCAGACACCTACCTTAGGTATAACATTGTCTAATACTTATAATGTTCCTTACTTTAACCTCTTTGTGTGTTTCTGGATTACACTATTATAAATCCTTCTGTGTCTCTTGCCTCAAAGTTTAACCCTGAACTCTTTCTTCTTTGCATAATTGACGATTAAAAAAAAACACCAAAAACAACTGCACACAAAACAAACACTATTAGGAACATCATTACTCTTGAGACATCTCCCTTCTGTCAGATTTGGTTGAAATCGGCCATGTGTTTCAGAACATATCAGTCTGGTGTTGACAGAGAAACAAAATAATAAGCTTTGTCTCCTTTAAAAACCAAAAAGAAATACCTCAGAGATCAACTAAAAAAAAAAAATCTATTTGAAATAAAGGGTTATTCTCTAAATCCTATGAAAATCTCCAATTAATCTAGAACTCTAGGGCTAGAATTTTTCTCCTTTGGCATCCTTTCCATCTCCAAATCATCTAAGTGTGCTGAACTGCATACCAGTGTGTACTGGAATGCTTTCATTGTCTCCACACATTGTGACAGAATATATGATGTTTCATCTTAAATCCAGCTTTTTCCTGTCTCTCTTCCCTCTCTCCACGCCCATCCACACATTGCCACTTTCAGTTTTGGGCTTCAATAATCTTGTCCAGACAAGATTTCACCCTGCACCTTAAAATAACATTCATTAGAGGCACATACTAACGGGGCCAAATTCTGCCCTCCATTACACCTCTGTGTCCCCACTGGAGTCAGGAGACAAAAATAATTGCATAATGAAGGTGTAACCAGGGGGCAAAAATTGGCCTACATTGCTTTAAAATAAAACTGTAGCAAGTAATGACTGTTCCCCTCCCCTGAGAGGGGAAGACCCTTTACATTTGTGTGAAGAGCACCAGCTTTTTGTTTGTTTGCTTACTGGGTAGGTTCACATCCCTCTCAGCTGGGGTTCTTCATGCTGAGTTGGTGCAGCTAAGTGCAATAAGCAGACTGCTGACAAGATCTAAGCTCTCATGTCCTCTTCCTCTAAAGTGAGTAGTTAAAATTGTTCCAGAGGAGTGGCAGTCAGCAGAGGAATTTTCAGTAAGGAACAATGTTTTTTCCAATGAAATGGAACGGAAAGCACAGGAGGTAAAAGATCTGTACCAGCAATAGGAAGGATCTCCAGGGATAGAGGAAGGCTTTTTCACTTTTATTTTTAACACATACATAAATTATGGTCAATAACAAGGGATATATTCTCTACATCTGAGCAATAGGAAGTGTAGGGAGAAAAACTGAACAGCCTTTCATGGATGTTACTACACAAACAACAAAGAATGTAAAGAAAATAAAATCAAGTTAGAGGGTGGGGCAAGTAATACAAAGAGAGGAAAATGTTTTTATGTGGCTAGATTAGCAAGGGTATATTGGGAAAGGACAAGCTCTAAAATAAGCACTCAAATTTCCCCAAATATATTCTCACAATGCATTAATATAGGATGAATAAATGTAATTTATTTTTTTTTCTGTTGAAGATATTCGAGTATCTCTGTAGTGTATGTTTGTAATTTGGAAAAATTTCAGTAAAATGTACTAGATCAGGAAGTCTTTGTAGTGTGATCTAACTCACCTAACAGCTTTTTGGGTGATTGTCTTTCAGTCAGGCCAGCTATGCATAGAAAAGCAGAATGGGAGGACAAGGGTCACACGTGGTGCAGGAGAGAAGGACAGACTGCAGCAGCCTGGATTCAGAGTGGTTTGATTTACAGGGAACCACATCCTTACAAATATACACACCTTATGCAAAGCTTGGCTGACCTATAAAGATTACATACCTGACTGACATTTCAGGATAAGCTTTCTGAAGGTTAGTATTCATCAGTGACAAACACACGATGTACTACAGGTACAATATAAATAAATTACAGACACTGTCACATTTAGTTTTGCTCTGACAGATCTTGGGACTTTTCGTGCAAGGTTTTGCACAGATGTATTCTAAGCAATACTCTTTGCCTCTCACAAGACAGAGAAAAAACAAAAGAGGGCATGTTATTCTAATTTAGTGGATATAATTTGAGATACAAAGAATGTAAGCAACATGCAAAAGTTATTAAGTAACCTACAGCAAGACCTAAGGATTGAGTTAAGATCTCCTGGAATTTATTCTACTCTTTAGCCAGAAGATGCACCATGCTTTAGTATTAATCATTAAACACAAAGGTGAAATTTTGACCTACTGGTTGTGTAGTGAAGGATTTCATTGGGTTTCTCTACTAGGGCTTTACTATCATACCAGTATACTGAAAATACTAAAGAAAAGCTGTCAAACTAATGTGTCCTAAACTGGACTCGACAGTGTTCATTACATGATTTTGACAGTTGCATTACAGACTTCCTCAGACTCTTGATTACAGCCCTGATGATATTTCACAGAGAAGTCTGAAAACAAAGCAGCACAGAGTGAAGGAACAGTAAGGTACAGAAAAACAGGAATCCAGAATGTGTCAAGTGTTATTTGAAAGAACAGGAGAGGGAGGGAAGGAATAACTATTGGTGTCAAATGCTAACAGGAAAAAACACACTGTAATAAAATGGTAATAACAAACATGCAATATGGACCTGTTTGTGAGGTGTAAGAATGCAAATTAAAAATAAAAACAGTGTTGGGGACCAGGAAGGTGCATCTACCTTGGAAACAATCTGGAAACAACAAAGCCAAAGCACATTCCTATTTACTGTTACAGGACAAGGGTACCAGTTTTCTACAAAAATATATTAGTTCAAAGAAAGGATCGAATGCAAGTATCAAAATCCAGTGTTAAGATTTTCATTGGTGTAGATCAACTGTGTTGCTTTCTATATTAGGGTCTGAGAGTCAAAGCTGCCAGCATTCCATAGCTCTGCTCTGTCACAGACACTTATAAGACCTGCTCCTGGGAGATTTTTTCTGACTTCTTGTATAAAGTGTGTTTCGTTCTAATAAAATTCACAGGAAATGTATTCTAAGGCAAGTCCATTACATACAGGAGTCCATTGAAAAAGGAAAGAAAGATTAGAAAAGGGATATTGTCTCTGAGAATGGAAAGTGCAAAGTAGGAGTTAATTAGAACTGTCTTCCTAGGAATTAAGGCAGTCACAGATACTTCACCAAAAGAGACAAGAGTTTGCTGCTAGAGAATACTGAGGCTTGTCTTTCTGCAATTCAATACATCATGTTTTGGGGCTCCTGAGACTGTTCCAGAAATCGTCTATCCCCACAACTGAAATGTTGACCAAATGCTTCTTCAAGAGCTTTCCCCTTAACTCTAACACTGTTCCTGGCTAGCACTATCATAAAAACAATAAACTAATCTCAGTATTATATAATTATATATTGTTATGTCTTATCTCAGTTGAGCACGGAGTCTTTCAAGTCAAGTATTTATCTAAACTTAATGACTGTGGGACCACAGTCTGAGAATGGCAGGCAAAAATGATGGACTAGCTTGATGAGGAATGAGAAATATTATGTAACCTGTTAATTGGACTCAGGACAAAATGGGCTTTGAGTGAATAGAAAGGCTGAGGAGAATAATGCAGCATTTATCTGTGTGTCTGCTGTGTCACAATCTTCCTAAGAGAAGTTTCTCTAAACTATAGTTAATCTTTTTTTCTAGTTAATCTGCTGTGAGGGATCCACAACTCAAGATGAAAATGTCATTATTTACATTTAATTTTAGAGTGGAAATGCATCCTTCAACACTATTTTAATACACAATAGTTTTATCAGCTAAAAAGAAAGGATGAATTCTGTAAGAATTTTACATTTAGTTTTCTATACCAGTACTGTAGTAAAGGCAACTTTAATATTTATGATCATGTTAAGGGAATCAATTTTGAACAATTCTTCACAGAATAATTTCTTCAAAGACTAGGGTATTAATAATGAATGTCTTGCAAATCTAGTAAGCAGTCAACCTATATAATTTATTCTTATAACACAAGCTGTAAAGCAGTTCGAAATGGAGATGAGAAAAAGCATGATGAACAGATAAAATTATGGTGATATTAGTCACTTTAATTCTAATAATTAAATATAGTATTTTTTTATATGAGTCTGTTCTTATATTTTGAGTAGGCAAAATAGCACATTCTCCAGATTTGACAGCATTGTTTCATATTCTTCTTCTTGATATTCTGTTATTCTTTTATCTTACCACCTTTACCTGGACATTTCCTGATGTTCTCTAGTGTCTTCTCCCTCACTCATGGCTATGTACAAGATTATTCTAGTAGGGTGAAATGGTCTTTCGGTTCCCTTTGTCTTTCTAGCAGGGTTCATATTATTCTTAGTCCAACTCTGGCTTTGAGGAGTCACTTTTCTCCACTTCTGTGTGGAGGCAGATTAAGAAATAGAGATTATTCTTCTAATATAAAATTATATTTTATACTTGCTTTCTTTAGTATAGTCTGTGTCTTCTCTTATTCTGGGAAATATAAGTAAAAATACTATAGTGATAAAATAAATAATAAAAGAACGGACTGGTTTTCTGTTATTTTTTTCTTTTTCCTAAAGTCTAGTTGTAAAACACTCATGAGGAGTGCACCCATGAGGACTTGGGTATAGGATATCAGAACAATAAGCTTGCAATAAAAGCACACACAAAAATAATGAAGTTTTTGATATAGTCTCAGATTCTCATTTTTTAATCAGTTTAATTCCTTGAAGGGCACTGTTTAGACAGCAATCTCCTGACTCTTGAAGCCTCAGGATCTGAGATGTTATGACAGTAATTCTTATGATGAAAACTTTTCAGAGAAGCTGACTGTTAAGAGTATTCATAACAGCTCAAGTAACAACAAATGTGTGTATAGTACATTCCTATATTTCTTCTAGTAGGATTTCTCTACTGCAAAGAGGAAGCTGGATGAAAAAGCCAATGTGTTGGTCCATATGGTATCTAAACCCATATGGAAAATACAATTAAAATTTATGCAGAAATTTTCCTCATATGTCATAAAAATCCTTGGAAGAGGTAAGTTTTGAAATCATTACTGTGTAAGACTGGTCATTAGACCCAAAAAAATTTCCAGGCTTGCTTTATCAAAAAAAAAATAAAATTGCTAAGATAGTAATTAATAATTCAGTTGAAGTTCTTTATTTCACTATTCCAGAAATCAAACTCTTGGCATTCTGCCACAGGCTTCTTGGCAAAGTGGCTACACATTAAGATGTCTAAAGGGTCCCTTGAGTGACAGGTTCTAATAACAAGTTCTGTAGATTGTAATCAGATAAAGAAGAAAGAATGACCAGAAAGAAAGTCAAAAGAATGACCAGAAGAAATAAAGATGCTTTTGTTTGTCTTTCTAAAAGAGAACTGAGAAAATGGATCCTAAAGAAATTTGCTGTGGTGCAAACAAGTACAGATGTTTCTCATCTATTAATACCTGTTGCTGACCAGGATGTTGCTTGCTTTACTCATACATGTAGTCCAACTAATTCCTCACATGAGAAGAGTAAGATCTGTCTTGAGCATTTTCCATTACCTTTGGGCCTAATTAAACAGAAATGTGAAGACAATGCACAACTATCAGATCTGAACTGCAGGATAATATTAAAAATTAATTTAAAAAACACCCCAAACATCTGAAATAGCTTGTTTTTAATCTCCAGAGACTACTAGAGGTCACTATATCTCATACAAACATGTTCCATTGCCATATTCATCTCTTAATTACCCCATGTAAGGAGGCTGATCATTGAATAGCTGTGTTGACCCCATAACAGTTTGGAAGACCATCTAGGGGCATTCAAAATATTCACTAAAGAAGAACCAAGCAAAGAATCCAATCCAAAATAGTTTATGCAAACAACTGAGAATTTTCTACATACCATATCTGTGAGAAAAAGGGGAGTCACCCTCTAAGTTTGTAGAAGAAACCACGAAAATGTGTCCCAGTTGCACCTCACTGTTTTAGAAAAAAAGAAAGATGGAAAAGGTCCATTTTATTGAGAATTCTGGCATTTTTCAGCTATGATTTGCTCTCTTAAAATTATTAGATTTATCAATAAAATTACACAAGATTTTTTTTCTAGATAGCATACAGACTTCTTAAGCCTCTTGCTTTTGTCTTACTAACTAGGTTATTGACAGTAGTTCTATGAGTGATTTAGAAGTGAGAATAAATACCATTACTTTAGTAGTTCATAAAAGTGTTTGTCATTAAGGCTTGGAAATCTGCAATATTTGTGTCTGTAGTACATAACTACAGTTGCAGTAGTTATGGGAAAATAGTGGAATAAAAACATATAGTAGCTTGTTACAGAGCCAGGCTTAAAAGCTCAAACTTTGCCAATCTTCTGCTTGGCATTAATTGGATATTTGATATCAGAGAGGAAAACCAACATACTGAAAAACAAACTGAAAATAGGGAATCAACTAGTCAGGAAAGTTTGGAAATAAGGATATTAATTGCAATAACCTATATTATAATTATATCTCATGCTCAAGAGCTCTAAGTAAGTGAAATTTTTTTGTAGAAATGATAGATTGCTGACCATCTTGCAAAGCAAGTCAATATTTCCCTCACTTCATTCATCTTCATTCCATTTACAGTCAGAAAGGGGAAAGGTTTTTCTACAGAAGTT
This sequence comes from Ceyx melanurus, assembly GCA_024611195.1. Classification (NCBI taxonomy): domain Eukaryota; kingdom Metazoa; phylum Chordata; class Aves; order Coraciiformes; family Alcedinidae; genus Ceyx; species Ceyx melanurus. Next base: position 7,418 of record JANHGL010025687.1, read on the forward strand.
GAGCTTCTGTCCACTTCCAAAATAGTCAGAGCCTGTAATGATCTAAGTGACTATTTCTGGACTAAAATAAATGAAATTCCTAATCAGGCAATTAAAATGTAATTCACAATCATAATGAAATTTAAAAGGTGTGGATATTTCTTTGCAGGTTTTTTACAGTTACTTTGTGCTAGAAATGCTATTCTATTCATGCCTAATAAATCCACAGAAATGACATTTAAATAGGTGATATATTAGCTATAATTGATAATCAGTGACTAATAATCATATTACACTGCAGCTCAGGAAATGCCTAGATAGTTTTATAAATCAAAAGCTAGTTGGAATGACCAAGTTCTAAGCAATCTCTTTTTTTCTGAGTGAAAAGTCTCTTTTGACTACACCTGGTTCCTGATATTCAAGATAAAATTAAATTTTCAATAACAGCAATTCAAAGCAGTTGAGATTGTAGCCCTACAATTTCTTTGCTGTCTTTCCTGACCTTGCACAGTACTATAAATTATGTTCTAGGGAGAAAAAAAAAAAAAAAAAAAAAAGGCAGTCTTGTTCTGCATCAAATTCCACATTTTTCTTTCCATGTTTCATTAACAGTATTCTTTCCTAGTTCACAAGGGAGAGATGTCCTATACAGAATGGAACATAATTTTCTTTTTTATGGAGATCAGTACAAACAGACACTTACTGCTTTTCTGTATTGTCCTCAAAAGTCTTCAAAGGTGATTTTTGACTGCCAAATACTTTTCATATTGGCAGAATGTAACATGTGCAATTAAAAATTTGCAAAACTACTTGTTATTTAAGCTGAAGGTAGTTTAGCATTAACATTTTACAAACTAGTTTTCATTTTGTTAAGCAAAACTTAATAATATAATTGTATTTTCTTTAAACTTCTGGTCAGCATCACAGTTCAATCCATAAAATTCAAAAGACAAATACAAAAACCCACCCCTGCCTCCCTCAGGGTTAATCAACTGTGAACATAGAAAGTTACCTCTCCTCTCCTCTTTTTTTCCATGTCATTTTCCATCCAGCACAGTTGATTTAATACTTGAGAAAATGAGAATATCTCTAGCTATAGGGAAAGAATAGTGCTTTTGAGGGAACCAGGAAAACTAAGTGCTCCACCACCTCTTATGATGGCCAAATGATAACTTTATCTCACAGTTATATTTCTAAATTCATAAAAAATGAAACATTTCTCACGTTTACAGAAGATGTGTTGAAGCAGTGATGGAAGCAGGGATTGCTGACACGTCCATAGCCTCCACATTTTCACTGTCCCATATAATACATTTGTTTCTGGTCATGTGGCACCCAAAGGTTTATTCAATAGTCCCTTATGTTCCACTCCATCACCATCACAGCATGCACATCTCTGCCTACTACTGTATGGGCAACAGTTCCTTCCCTGGTCAAAAAGAAGAAACAAACCCCATAGAAAATATTCACTAAAGTTTATTAGTTCATTTAGGATACTCACAGAAATGAGGTTCTTCAGCATTTTCTTTAGTGGCTTGCACCTTACCAACAAGTTGTAATAAACCTGATTTCAATGCTGACTTCTGAGGCTTATGAGGAATTAACAACAGAAAATGAGAAGTAGTTGGAATGAAACCTTATGATGTGATATAATTCTCCATACATGTTATTAAATCCAGGTCCAGTTTAGTGAACTGCTACCTTATAAATGCTTGCATATTAGAAATTATGTATAATTAGAGAGTAATTTACATGGACTTCAGGAGGTAAATGCTAAATGATTCCTCCTTTCTCATCAATGATTACTATGCAACTTCTATTAAAGAAAAATACTCAAAAAGCAGGTTGGTTTCTCCTAGTCAGGAGAAATGTTGAGGATTCTTCCCTATCATATGACTCAAGCACAGCAAATATCTTAGAAAGGTCATGGATAATTCTTTGGTGTTTTCCCTGACTTTGCATGCCTGAGAACATAGCAGCTATGCAACAAACTCAAACCCATCAGGATCTGCTTGAAAGAGAACATCCTCAGTCTTGGGGGTTTCTTTGGCACTCAGAAACACTACTAGCATTGAAGTTCCTTCTTGGATTCACAGCAAAATGGGAAATTTAAAGCTCTAGCAGATTTTTTCTTGGGTGGATTTTATGCAAAATACTTAACTGAGCTATTTAAATATCCTTCGTGTGACAGACTTATTTCTTAAAGTCTTTTGCCTGATTATGTCTAGTCAGACCTAGACATAATCAGCATATTCAGACCTAGACATAATCAGCATACTCACAGGAAAATTAATCCCTTGAGCAAAAGAATTTAATATCAAATTGTGCTTTTCTGAAAATAAAAGTAACCAACAGTGAGGTAAAGAGAGTCTCTATGTGAGATACTTTTATTTTTCTTACATTTTGGTGATTAGGTATGCAGATGCTTATACATTTTTGTTAAAGGAGAGCAATTTACATTTTCAGTACAACTGATGTGAGTTCCTATAGACTGAAGCTATGTAATATTAATATAAACTCTACCTTCAGAAATAAAGGCCAAAAATTATTACATCAGTTTTTATCCATAGTATTATGTCAGTTACTTTGATGTAATTGCAACAAAGATATGAATCCTTAAGTTCTAAGTACTAAGTTGCTATCATAGAGTATTCATAATATATTTTTCCTTGCCTAGAGCTGATTAATATGGAAATGTTCTCTACGATGATAACAATGTACAACAGGTAATGGATTTTTGATTGCTTACCCAGTATCTCCTAAGCAAACATAAGAATTAATAGAAGTTTCCAAGTCAACATAAGCTGGTCTGCTGAGAAAGAAAAGATTTGATCAATGTATTTTACTTTTTATTATTGGAGAACAACCTGAATTTGCTTTGTCTATTCATCTGAGGTGACCAGCAGCAGTACAGTGCAGAAGTAGAATCAAGGCTTACAAAAACTCATAGTCTGTAATCTTCTGTTTGCATTTATTTCATTTACAGTAAGTGTGTTTCATTTCATAGCAGTAGCAAGTCCCTTTGTAGCAATAACCTCACAGGGTGAGTTAATCTGGGATACAATACCAGAAATGGAATTTCATCTTAAGAAAAATCAAATATTAGAATTTATTTCCAAGACCAATGTTGTCAGAGAAAGAAGAGGCATTTTAGTTTGAGAAATCACCTCAGCTGTAGTGTTTAATCCTCAAAAGAGATCTATTTGATATTGATGTAAATTTGAACATGGCCAGAAAATCAGAAAGAGGAAAAGGAGAATATTTCTGCAGCTCTTTCCAGAACATGGAATAAAAAATTCCTTAATTTTCTTCCTCTCATTTTTTTTGCAGCATGCAAAGAAAACCAAAGTGCAAAAGAGTGCTGCAGAGCATTTAGTAGTAAAGGTAAATTTGAGGACTGTTTTCAAAACCAGAGGTTTAGCAGAGACAAAGCAGAGAATTAAGGTTTCCTTAGTACCACATTAGGACATGCTAAAAAAAATATTATTCATATTGACTTATTGGTCTTTTGGTTATGCTTAGATACAGCATCAGAATAATATCTGCTATACTGTCTCCTGAGACCATTTCCCCACTGGTCTTGAGGCTGTCTTACTCACTGAGTATATAAACATCAATGGTCAATTATTTGAGCTTCTTTTTAAATGGAGATTAGTTGTAGAAAAACAACAATCATTTGGATTTTGTATTTTATTCTCTGATTTTGAGTGATTGTATATCCACATGAGAAGTTGTTGCTATTTTTTTATTCTAAATTAAATTTATTTTAATTTTATTCTAAATTTAAATTCGTTTAACTAATGTTTTTGTGATAAAGAATAAAGTTCACTCTATGTTGTACCCATGCCCATGAGAAGAATTAAATGTCAATGTGATAAATTATTTTCCATGGCCTCAAACTTGCACAAATACCCAGGGGGAAACAAAGTTTTGTTTGCCAATACAGCGAGCTATAAACACCTTTATGCTGTTCCTAGGGTGGAAGGAAGAGGTTTCATTTTAGTCTGAGATCAACAATCAAAAAAAGGATGTTTTTGAAGGACTTCCATCAAACCCATTCAACAGCTTTTTGTTTCCCTCAGCTGCTCTCTCACCTAAAAAAATACTGAGCTCACAAGGTCAAGAGGCTTAAAAGATTTTACAGATAATTGGAATCAACAAATGAAATCTGAAGTTTGCAGAGTTGAAACTGGAAAAGTACCACAATATTTAATAGTGAGACAGTGAAGGTGATAATCTTGGAACATGACAAATTCTTCATCACCTGCAGTCAAGATTGATATCCTTCTAAATGATGCACTCAAATGGAGCTTATAAAGTCAGACGTAGCAATCACTTTCAGAATTTCTATATTAATACTATCTAAGAGGTCAAAGGGACATCTTAAATATTTCTCTAAATTTTAATTCGATGAATATAGTTTTTCTGAGGAGAAAAAGCTGATACATACAAAAGGATAATTATGAATAAAAGATTAAATCAAATTTTACTCTGAAGAAATTGATTTTTTTTATACTTGTCCTTAAAAAGAAAATAAATTGTAGAAATAAATTGGGTAATTATATTGGATAATTGTAATTAATGTTGTAAAACAAGTATTTGCTAAAAACCAAATCGCAATAAACATGTTTTTGTGGGTAAAAAGTGTCTCTTTAGCTTGTTGAAATACTTTAGACAATATGTAGACAACAGCAGCAGAGGCAATTTGAAACCAGTTTATCAAATTTTATCAGTTCAAGCTTTTTTCTCACTGGAAAATGCTGAAGGACAGGTGAACTATTCAGATGGCACAGGTCAGAGAAGCCACCCATCCTGAGAGGGAATGCTCCTCAAACCCCCTTGGCTCAAGCTTCAGGAAGAGGCAGCCCATGTGTGATAGTCTCCACTGGGAAGGTGTGATCAAATTGAGTCCATCAAAAAGCAGCTGCAACCTGCAAGTGCTTTCATGATGCTCACAGCTGGAAGCTGACTCATGGATTTGTAGGTCAAGCCTTTGCACTTCTTGCTGATAACTATTAGAAGCTATGTGGAGTGTTGATTCTTTTCAGGCACTGGTCTAGATTTAGCCTGATTCAGCTCAAAGACCTTTTGACAGGGATAAAACCCTGGCTTTCCTTATAGTCCAACTTATGCAACTCATTTGGTCCAGAAGGCTCCACAGCCAGTAGCATAAGAAGACAACTCCAAGCATCAAGGGAATAAAGTAAATATGAGCATACCTCAGCTTCATCACATCTGTGTGACTGCAGCAGAGATTATTCTATAGCATTAGAAAATCATTATCCCTGTGAGCTATTGCCAAAGAACATAAATCAGTTTCAATCTCATTATAGACTTGAGAGCTTTTATCTTATTTGCCAAATTCAAGTTCAGGATGATGACTTTGGCCTTTTCAGAGCACCTCTAAATCCACAGAAATTGGGGTCTTCATCATGGGCACTTTTTTCTATATACCCAGCAGAGCAGCTTACAGAAATTTCCTACTTTATTCACCATAACCTTAGAATTCATTTTTCTGTGGTACTCCTTATAAAATTATTTCTCAAATCTAGAAACTAGATTTCTAGACAGAAATCTAGAAACTAGTTTAAAATCTAGAGAGGTAGGACATTTACAACTTTTCTCATCTTAATAATTTTCTACTAAAAAACTACCAATCCTTAAATTATAAATATCACATTCTAGGGATTCTCTTTCTACTTAAAGCCTTACTTTCAAACAAAACTGCCCTGTGTTTTTCTTACCAAAAAAAGAAAGGCTGTGCACCTTAGCTGACCTCAAATATAAGAAAGATGTTCCCAGCTACTCGGAGAGTTTGTGACATTCTGCACATTGATATACCTTCAACCTTAACCTTTCCCAAAATAGAGGGATTTTCTGTAACTGTTGAGACTGATTATATCACATAGTGTTCTTACCTTTAAAAACTCTTAGTAACCACCTATACACCACCAGAAGTAAACATAGTAATTTTCAAGACTGACAATGACCGAATATATGAAATATTTTGCTTTTAAATTAGAATACTTCTATGTCTTCTTAAATTATCATAATGTAGTGGGACAGCTTCCCAGAGTATGTGTTGTAAATGTCTGAAGTTGGATGAGATGAATTCAACATTAACCTCCTAATTTAGATTATTAAATATACCCAGCAACTTCATTAATAGCTCCAGGGTATCCAGTAATTAATCTTTTTTTTTTTTCCAAGTGTTGAAAAACCTACTATTTTACTTCCCAATCTTCAAAGCACAGTTCTCCAGTTTTCAGGCAGCAAAAGAACTTGGCAGATACATTTCACCCCAAAACACATCTCACCTATTCCTTCCAGACCTACAGCTCCCACTCCATATCCACATCAGATAGTCATCAAATTCATTAAGAGTATGGTGGCATGGCAGATTAACAGGCAGTCTTCACTGGAGTTATATATACACACACATTTTTTTTCTTTGTTTTTGTTACAGAATTATTATTATTTTATTATTATTATTTTTTATTATTATTATTATTATTATTATTATTATTATTATTATTATTATTTTCTATAACTAGATTTCTTAATAGATGTTAGAACCACCCAGCAACAGGAACATAACCTACTGACATTCAGAATTATTTATCACACTAACTAAATACCACATCACCACTCTCCTTTTAATTACCAAGCCTTTTGAAAGCTGCTGGTTTGATTTACAGAGCAGTACAACAAATGCAAGATTACCCAGACTTCATTATGAGCAGTAAGCACCTATGAAAATGAGGCCAATTTGATAGTTGGGTATTGCACAAGCCAGAGCTAATGAACCAGCCACACTGCTGAACATCTGTATAAAGCACTCAGCATCAAAACTACACATTGCAATGTTGAGGCTGGTATTTTAAGAGTTGGAGGTTTTTTAATCAATTTTCCCTGAGATTTGCAATATCAATAAGCATAGAAAGATGGCAAAAGAAAATTACTTTTATTTTGGTGGCTGTAACACAGACTATTTAAAACTGTCTTTAATGTATCCACTTATTTTAATGCCAAAATATTGGCATAATTTACTAAAATACAAATAGTTTCTAACTACAGAAGCACTAAACCAAAAGATGTCCGGCAAGAAAGGCAGGTTCTTTCTGATTTCAGGTTTTTACTTTGATAGTGAAAAAAATATTTATGTGTATCTTCCAAATTTCCTAACTTCAGATGTCATAATGAAGTCTGCTCTGCTTACTTCTGATGTTAGGATATGGTTTATATTGTGAAACTTGCCAAGCTGCCATTCATCCTGCTTAAATTCCTGTAGGGTTTGCACAGCTTTCTCAAATTTCAGCCATACATATATTTTAGAATCTAACACCTTGGAAGAGGCAGGGAAAACAATGCTTTGCACAACATTCAGCCCTAGTCTAAAATGTCTGAATTCTTCTGATTTGGTGAAATTTAGATTGTATTCTGGCAAAATTTGGCCCATTATTTTTGTAGGCACAAAGGTGATTTTGGTAGCAAATCTGTTAGAATTTATTCGAAGCTTATAGCTCTGCTTTAGTGTTCAGAAGTATTCCTGGTGTTATGCTTTGTCACTGAGGAAGTCCAAATTTCATGTCAAAATTGCCAAATATTCTGTATAGTAGTATTTGCAGAACAAAAATATTTTTCCCTAGAATTTAATCCAATGGTCTTTTCAGGATCCTTGAGAAGTGTACCAAGGGATTTCTAAATGCAGTTGCAGCTCATACATGCCCAGGAGAACTCAGTGCCAAGCAATGATTAGAGATTATTCCTGTAATCTAATGACCTTCCTGACACTGGCTGTGACTGTATTAATAGCAGCAATGTTAATTATGTGCAATGGACTGTACCTCCTCTTTGCTAAATTCAAATCCATACAAAAATCACTGATATATTAAAAAGTGTTAGGAAGAAATTAATCCATAATTGCATGAGGGGAAAAAAACTAATAGAAATTGTGAAGGAAAGGATAACCTTAACAGAATATTAATGCTTTGCTTTTTAAATATAATATAGCAATTTAATCCACTGGACTACTGCATTTTTGCTGGCATCAATAGGAATTTAAGGTAGATTTCAATTAACATAAGACTTTTTTTCTTGCTTAACACTGTCAGTTAAAACACAAGAAGCACATTTTAAAAAAGTCTAAAACCACAAAGCTTCAGTGTTTCAATAAAATCCATTTCCTTCATTCATATGAGCATCTTTACAAGCTGCAGTATTTTATGCAAATGAAGCTCTATTTGCATCCTCAAAAAAAGCCAAAAACTATACCAGGCTTTGAGCCTAATTAATTGCAATAAAAGATCTGATTATGGAAAGACTTGAGCATAATTAACAGAAGCCTGAGAAGAAGCACTCTATCCAGACCTAACTGTCAAACATAGAAATAAGGTATAATTTAAATTGTGGTTCCTTCATAGCATCTGCAGAATAATATGCCTAGAATCTGTTTTAAAAAATATTGAGAACCTGTGTTTTTCTTTTGAGGGAACTTCAGTCTCTTTTTGACCTCAAAGTACCAGCATAATCCAGCAATTATCTTTTATCCAAAAGGACTCAATTACATTAGGTAATTTTAAACTGAAGATTACCCTTACAGAAAAGATCAGACTGAACTGTTTTGATTGCATCAATTATCTTAAGTAATTCATTAAAATGTCACAACACTGACAGATGATGCTCTGCAGAGTTCATGTACAAGTGATCTTGTTTGCTTTAATGTTTATTTTGTATCACCCATAATCACTTTCCTCAGCAAGGATGCTTCTGTATGTATATAAGGAGAAAAATGAAAAATTCATTGTTTCTGGGCGTGTAAAATTGAAGAAATTGTGCAGAGCTGAAAACACATTATTCTCTCTTTTATTTTCATTTTTTATGAAAACAAATATCCCCTAAACAAATCATTGAGAAGCCATGAATTATGTAATACTGTAATCTCTCACTCTGATACTATAAATCAGAATATATAAATATATAATTACCAATCTTCACAGAGAATGTGTTTTAACTGGTTATTCAGTGCTCCATTAACGTTGTGGTTTAAACCCACTCACATCCCCACCAGGAATAAACCCAACACAATTAGTTATTTCAGACTACAACTAAAGCTCATTTAAGCTTTCATTTGAGCTTCAGAGGACACAGGATAAAACAATAATAAAAAAAAAAGGCAGTGATTTCCTGATTTCACCAAAAACTAAGACGTTAATTCATTAATCAATGTTTCCAATTGCCTGGAAACAAGAGCTCCTTTGTCTCACCACCATCATTGAAGAAAATAAGTAAATCAATCAATCAATAAATATTATTGATTCTACTGTCTATTATTCATGAAGATACTAAACAGGACTGGTCTCATATGAACCCCTGATTGAACACAATTATAATTGGTAACTTGTTTTAAAATCCCACTTCCTGGATCCATAGGACAAAGAAACCCTAAAATGGAAAAAATAAGAGATACTGAAGGATTGTGAGGATTTGATATTTCAGATTACCAGAAGATGACATGATTACACAGTGCATAAGTATTTTTCTGAGAAATCATTTTGAAAACAGCACTATTAGCCTAGAAGATGAAAGCATAAAAATATGCAAAGTCTGAAAGATACAGATAATATCTCATCTGTAACATAATATTGATTTAATATAAAAGAACATCCTATTTCATAGACTGACAGAAAGAGGCTTTTTGGATCACCAAAGCAAGCTGAACAGTTCAGGAAAAAATCTGAAAATAACTGATGCTATTGAAATGACAGGTGTTAAAAAAATCTAATTACTGTTGTCTATAAAGTTAAATGATATTTTAAAATTATTCACAGGAATTACTATACATTTTTCATGATCAGAAAGCAACAAGCATATCTGGTCAATAAGAACACTTACCTTTCATTAATGGGAACAAGAAACAGGAATGAGAAATAAAATATTAACTCAGAACAGTTTTTCCTTTCTTACATGCCGCTTCACATAAAAGCAGGCTTTGAAGTTTCCAGGTGAAGTATAGTCACACATATATTTATTCCTCAAAGGAAAAATAAATCAAAATAGAAAAATCATATTGCAGTTTCATAACAGAGGTTTTACAACAGCTTTGGAACGTTGTTGCTTCATTCAAGCAGAACTTGAATTCAGTTGGCAATGTAAAATCATTAAGAGGGGAAGAAAGCCATCATAGTATGTATCAGAAACATCAAAAGTCTGGTTAGTATTGTGAACAAAAAAGATCAATTGTTAGTTAGAGCTAACTAGCAACACTTTCACTTCAAGCCCAAGATAAATTTTTAAATTACTATTTAAAAATAACATAGGAACTCCTCCTATGATGCTACTCCTATGCAAACCACTTCCCTGTATCCCCATGCTCCTGTGGACTAAGTTCTCATTTTCCTCCAGCTGTCTACACCTCTCTTTGCAGACACTCACCTGCCTCCTTTAAACCATCTTTCAGTCCCATGAGCATGCCTTAATGTGAGCTTTTATAAGCAACTTCCACTTTGCTCCCAGCTTGATTAATTTTATGTGGGTTTTCTCCTCCTGTGACCTTATTAGCACATACTTCTTTCTTATACAGTCTATTTGGCCTGGTCCTATATTTACCTTTGTCTCTCCAGGTCTCTGCATCCTGCCTTCTGTTTACAGCCTTTCAAATGTAATAAGGCTCTCCTTCCTTCCTGTGCTCCCAACATTCTTCTTTCTTCCTCCCAATACAGCCTTTTAACTGTCTTCTTTTGCAAAACTTTACTAGAAAAGATTTCTCCAGCAGTGCTCCTGACCTTTTCTGAAGAATGAGTCCATAAAATTGCTTAGCTGAGAAACTTTAAGGCTGCCTGCAATGGCAAAATGAAGAGGATCAAACCTGAGTGCTTGAGCCCTGCCTGTTGAGCTGTTCTTTCTTCTCCAAGCTTTGCCTGGACTGCTCTTACCAGTTTTCTCCACAGCATCCCCACTGCATCTGGGGTAATTCATATCAGAAATCACACTGGGAAAAGAGTGAACACAGACTCAATTAGTTTGGTCTCTCTCCACCATATACAATTCTCCACCACCCCATCCTCAGCCACCAGAGCACCTCGTGGCCAATCATAGCATCTAGAGCAGGTGATAAAAACATTTTGGTGGAAGGCAAAACATCCCTCATGTTATTTCAAACCCTTTGATCATAAAAGTAATTTTGTTTTAAGGCTACAGGAATACTGTTTAAGTCAACTGCTAAATAGTTGCTACACTCTAGAAGGAACCAGACTAAAGCAATATAGACTGAGGCCCATCCACACAATTTGGCTTTAGGGACAGGGATGTTTTACTCTCCCTTATCATTTCCCCTTATCTTTTTAGATAGAATCTAGTATATCTGTACAGAATAAATGACCAATAAAATAGATATATAAAAATAGTTATTTTTAGACCAGCTGATACAGATGGAAAAATCAGACAAGCATTTTTGCATATACTTTTTATTCAGGTCAGAAAACATAAACAACCAACTTCAAATAGCTTGTGAAAAAATTGCTCTGAGTTTAATTTAATTACGTTCATCAGTCTGGAAAAAAAAAAAAGAGAGGTAGGAGTTAGTAGTTGTAAGATATCTTAGCAAAGTGTGGAGGAGAGAAGTTCAATAGCTCCTGGGAGAATACAGAAAAAGAAGTAATTATCACCTATGAAGCAATGAAGTATGAGTGATGTTTGGCACAAGGGAAATTCTAAAACCTTCATCTAAGTATATGATTTTTGTGTCTAAAAATTATAAACTTCAATTCTTAGGCTTGCCTTTTGATTATATTTTGAAAGTCTTCCTCAAGGTCAAAGATGTAACAGTGGGGAATGCTTTGCCACAGGTAACAGACATCCTCTAACAGCTGTATTAACATGCCTTGCTTGGAGTCTATTTGAAGCTTCCAGTTAGGTGGAATTTATGAGTCTCATAAGTACATTGAATATTCTGCAGGATTTGTGATAACGTTTATTGCACTTACAAAGCATGAAAAACAAGACAAAATGTAAAGAAATACTGAGATGTGAAGAAAAGGGAGAACTGCCATTCCTAGAGAAGAGTGGCAAGGGGAAGAGAATCCTACCTCCTGCTCTCTCCCACTAGAGAAGAAAAAAAAAAGGAAGCTAGACCAAGGGAAAAGGTGAAATAGGAAAACTCATGATCTATAAATGATCCTTGACTAATATTAAAGATAATGTAGTGGTAATTCTGGGATGTAACAAAGTGAAGAACTACACTTAAGGACACTCATTGATTACTACCTTGCAGCAAGCAGCAGAGGACTGTGAAGTAGCACCTTGCTTCAAAAATGCACCCTATTGTCACATTAGGCCAATTGAAAACAAAAGAGCTACTTCATTATTTTATTGAGAATGTGTAGTTTGTCCAATTTTACTGAAAAGTTGTCCATTTGAAGGTGTATGAATGCAGCCCATGCAGACTAGTGGAAATGTACTGCAAAGAAAAAAAGATTTTTTCCTTCCTTAGTAGTCTATAAGATTACATTGAAAGTCTGCATTAAGAATTCTGTATTATTCACACATGTTTTTAGAGATGATGACTTGTTTACTTGCTTTTCTAATACTTCATTCTAAGACAGGTCACAGAGTGATTACCTTATCATATCAATAGCACAGGAATGCAATAACCTGGTGAGGAATGAATTTCAGTGGGGAAAAATAAAAAGGACAAGCATTGAGTGGCTTATTTTGCAGCAGCATCTAGAGTTTAAGCTTTCTGAGAACATAGTGCCCCTTATACATACCTAAGCAGGTCCTTCCTTTGTGCTTTTTCTCATCAGAAGTGAGGATTGATACTGCTTATGTGAGTTTCCTTTAAAATATTTTTAAAGTGGGAATTTTGTGCTTTTGAGGCTAGAAATATAAAGAAGCACCAGCTACTTAGCAAGAATGTTCCAGAGGGTGATGAAAACCCATGTAAAATAGGGGAAGATGTGGGCCTTTGTTGTTACTCCTAGGCAAAAATACCCTGATATCACAGAGTATGGAGAAAGCCAATTGCCATACTGGTTTGATGAGTGCAGACTTGGTCCCTCTATTGTTCTTATTCCCCATGAGATTGTCAACAAGCAATTTTAATTCTTTCATCAAATATGATACTGAATTCAGAATAATAAAAATAAGAGTGAGAGGGTAACATTAGACTAATCAAAATAATGTCCTTATTACCATGAGCTTGCTAAGCCAGAAATTCATCTTAATTAGCTTTAACACATATTCTAAAAAAAAGGGTCTTGGATTTAAGTGAGACCTCGGATTAATTAATTAGTGAATGTTTGCAAAGTGTGGTGACTATGTGGAAAGAGAGGGAGTTTGCTCAGCAGTGTAGGATCTGTGCTTAGTCTGGGGGAGTGCAGTAGCAACTGAGATCATATTTAGAGTCTGGGTTTGCACACAGGAGGGAATATAACCCGATGGTTGCAGTCAGCTGTTGTCAAAACATCATGGTGCTGAGCTGAGCTGTACTACTGACATACTGTGAGTGGGAGCAAGTCCATTTTATTCCAGTCAAAACCAGGGATAGTCAAAACATACTATTTTGGTAGGTAGAGTCAAATATTCTGCACATCACTGACAGATACTTTCATTTGGTTATTTCCTTTTCAGCAATATTAGGCATTGTTTGGAACTAAAAGTAATTTTACAAACTGAGAAAAATTGATTTTTAAGTTGGCAATGCCCTTTAAAGTTATTCCAGTGATTTCCTTTAAACAAAATGCTGCTAGTATGAGGCAACATCAGGGGACATGACAGTGATAAGTTTTGAAGAAAAAGCTCAGATAAAGAGGTTTGATGAAGTAGAGAACATCTTTGTTTCTGCTTAATTTGATTCAGCATGGGATATAAATATGACTCTTGGTATCTGTGTTCCAAGAAAAAAAGAGCATAGCAACCTCTTCTCCCACAAAAATAAAACTGAGCAGAGAGAGTGTTTCCAAACAGATCTGGAAGTTTTGATAACTGTCTACTTCTTATCTGAGATGTGGTTGTCAGCCCCGAATTTCGATCAATTTAATCCCATTTTAGTTTAATAGGATAAGTAAAAAATGTTTTTAGAAAGAAATAGAAGTTCAAGAGAGTTTCTGCTTTTATCAAAACTGGGCAGTTGGTAGCTAATCTCTGGGACATTTTGTCCACAATACAACCACACATCATTTTTTAAGTAGCTCATCAGGACAGATCCAAGACAAAAGAACAGCAGTTTAATACACACGTTCAGTGCTGTCGGATGCAGAGTAAAGAAGATTTGTGCAGGCTGGAGTTGGTAGAATCTTATTTTTTCCTCTGACACAGACATGTTATCTCCTGTCTCCCATGACATGAGTTTGGTTTAGGGAGTGAAGAATTCATTCTCTTTTGCTATCCTGTTGAGAGGAAGATTCTCAGTAATTCTCAAGACAATGTCTGGGTAACAATGGGTGCTTCACTCCAGATGATGGAATTTAAAACACAGACTATATGAGTTTTATTGTATTAAAAAAAAAAAAAAAGAGGCAGCAATCAATGAAAATACCCACTGCAGCCTGAGGAGTTTACTAAAATTAGCTATTGTAGTTTGCTACCAAATTACTAATTAGCTATTGATTAAAAAAACCCAATATATAGCTAGAAAAAAAACAATACACTTAGCAGACCTGCTATGTACTAAAGATAAGAAAAAAGGATCAGTGAATATCTAACAACATAGTTCACAGACCATCCATAATCTGAAAATATTTCACTTATGCTGTTTGTTTCTGGATAGAAGGAGTAGAAAAACAAAAAATACAGAAAAAAAGAGGCTGAATTTATATGTAATTTGATGTGATTTTATATAAATTAGATAATTTATATGTAATTACATGCTGCAGACTGTGTTTTTCAGTGTTTGCTTCCTTTTGTTCTGTTTCTTTACTGTGAAGATTTTAGACTTCCTAACCTAATGCCATTCCTGATTTTCCAGAAGGCCATTTTTACTCCTCAGCAGGAAGGTAATATCTGACTATTGATATCCTGCTTCATTAATTGTGTTGTTTTCAGGAAATCACTGCTTTCAAAACCTACCAGATTTGAGCTGAAGCTGTGTTTATCTATGGAAGAGAGAAAACACAGCAGCCACATAAATTTTGCCTGTAAGTCCCATGCTTGAGGGCTCAGTTCAAGGACAAGTTGGCATTTTCAGCTCCATACCTAAGCACTATTTGGCCTGAGATGAGGACCAAAAAAGCTTGCCAGAGGTGAAATGCTAACCTAGCCTCTAGGAACTAAGACAGGTAAATATATTTCACACAGTCTAGAATTGCCCTTGCAAACTAAGCAGCTGTATTGATTGAATATTCCCACACCAAGCCCATCTTCAAGGAAATAAATTCTCTCCTCCTGGAAGAATGTCCTTGCAATGGAACAAAGCCAGTGCAAAAAAATCCCCTGTACCTCTTCTTTCATCTATAGAAACATTGTGTGGATAAAAGAGAAAAAGGAGACTAGAAACTTCCTTCAGATTCTCTCAGCCTGTTACTTAATCCCAGCTGAAAAGCCCTGGAGCTCCACATCACTTGCTGGGATCCATCCTACTGAGACTCTGTCTTCTGGTGTTGCCTGCAGCCTTCAGTGGAACAGTCACTATAAAAACTAAATTTTTTGAAGTTTCTTTGAGAAATCTCTTGAGATTTGTGAGCTGTGGGAGCTCAGACTGGCCAGGGCAATGCTTGACAATGCCACAGAGAGTCTCTGTAAGAATTCACACTGGTTTCATCCACAGGTTTGGAGAAAGGAACTGTCAGAGGCTAGACTGTCCCTTTTTCTTGCTACCTATAGACCCTCAGGCCTCCTGAAAAAAAAGAGACAAAGAAAGATTTGTGGAAGTGGTGACCTTTTTCTGCCCACAAAAAGGAGAATTCTCCCACATACACTTTTTTATTTCATACTTTTTTATTTCATTACCTATTTCTTCTGCACCTATTTCTATGCTGTTAATTGCAGCACTGGTCCTTGAGGCAAGGTGAAATGAGGTCTCTTTACTAGGCTAAGTTTTGCTATAGCAGTTGCTAAAAATAAAAGTAAGAGGCACAAAAGTTTTGTTCAGTATGGGATAAAAATCTATTTTAAAGTCAAATTAGTACAGCAACAGCACACATTGTGTCAGCTACAGAGCTTCTTTTGCTAAAAGACCTGCTTCAGCCAGGTACAAATTCAGAGTGGCTGATCAACAGATCAATGTTTGAAATAGCAAGTATTGTCACAGTGCAGTTTGATCTGGTTCCCTGGGATCTTTCAGTATTGCTAATGAACTAAAATAAGGAAAGACAACATGTCTTTATGTCATGAAGAGAATAAAGCTGCAAAAACAATGACATTATTCATAATCTTGCAGAAACACAGTATGTTTCTGCTAGAAGCTAAAGAATAGACATATTGCCCTGTTTATAGGACAAGTCTTTTTCTCAGTAAATTTATTTTTTCTACCAGAATGGAAATAGTTGAGAAATCAGAATATATTACCATATATATATTTATGGATTTATTTTTTTTTCAACAATAGCAGTAATAGCTAGCCTAGCTATCCAAGTTTCTTCAAAAGTGAATGAAGAGTGAGAAACACCTTTAGCAAGTAATTTATCTCTTTCTAAAACAACTGCAATAGATGTGCTGAATAACTTTCTGGTGGAATTTTCTCCCTTCACTGAGTCTACCTGGGTAGTTTGAATTGCTTTAGATGGCAACAATGAGTGTGCTTTTGGAAGATGTATTGTTCAGTAAGTGGGTGTTACACCCTTTTGAGTGCACTGCCTGGAGTAACTGTATGGGAAAAGCCAGTATCTTCTTGTAAGTACACAGTGGAGTAGAGACAATGCTCACAAGTGGTGGAAGGGGAAATCCCAAAAAGAAGGAATAAAAGTCCCCAAAGAATGAGTTTAAACACTGGCTGCCCAGGAAACTCAATAACTCAAAACTCCTATGCACAAGGCCCAGAGATGCTCTGGCTGAGCAATCAGCTGTTCTGTAAGCAGCAAATGATGCCCTCCAAAACTCCCTCCCAAAAAAGTCTTTTAACTAGTATTTAGAATGACTTCATAGTAGCTGAATGTCATACTAAGTATAGGTGAAATGGCTGCATTATTGAAAATCAAGGTCAAAAGGTACTACAAATACAAAGAGCTGTGTAATCCCGAAATCTCTATCATTTCAGCATGAAAAATTAATTTAATTTACTTTGAAAACTGGGTCAGAGAGAAACTGCTTCATGAATAAGGCCCAGTTTATTCTTTACCACATCAAAATCAGAAGCTTAGTTTCTCTGTAAATAGTTTGGAAAAAAAAATCATTGCAAACGTAATATTAATTGCAAAAATAAAGTTAGATGTTCTAGAAAATAGAGACATTCTTTGACATGGACTTATACATAAGAACATTTACTGAATATTGTTTCATCCTATTATTTTGACAGTGCTTAGCTTCCAATGCTCTGCTTCAATGATATGGAGACTATTGTGCAAGTCTAAAACTCCTGCAGGATGATGACTTGATCAGCCATTAAGAGATAGATAGGCAAACAACTTGAAACTCAAAATTGTGTATTTTTCCACATACTTACATTCACCATAAATTTAAAAATGAAACAAACATAGCCAGTGTAATATTCAACTACAAAAGCACCAATGCCACCCCACTGAGGCAATCAGAAATGCATTTTTACTATGAACATAAACACCATTCACAACACTACTTTTCACAGGATATTGCTCTCATTTAAAGGGTATTTAAATTAGCTTATACTAATTTAAGAATATTTTATCACTATTTGCACTTAGAAGCTGTAATTCAAATATCAATAATGACAAATAAATTATTAATTAATGACCTGGACATACCCACGTCCAACCAAGATTTTAATACAATTTAACATATATAGAAATAACAGCAGTGGACTTAAATTTAATTCAGTTTTTGCCTGTTAATTGGCAATATATATATATAACTGATATATATAGTAAATATATATCAGTTTTTTCTTTTTTTTAATCCTTTTCTGTAACTAAGGAAAATTGTGTGTCTGTTACACTGTGGTTGTCACTGACTATTGTGGCAATAGAATCTGATGCTATTAGTTTCTGAAAACTATCTGAGTCATATGGTCCATTATGTTAAGATCAGCTGTGCTCTCTAGGAACTCTAGAAACAGCAACACAGCATTTTGCAGTGTTACTGTGCCACTCTACCTGTACCCCTTTGCAGATATTTTCAATGAGAACACTACATTTTTCTGCAAAGCTCTTTATATCTCCTATGCCACAACACCTATTCCTGACAAATATTTTCTGCAGCATTAATTAGAATTCAAAATCATCTTTCTACATTTTAGACACCCTTTTCCCTTTGTAATAACCACGTTTCATGCTAAAGAGAAAAACATATTAATTATTTAGTCCTTGATTTAGTACAATGCTGAATAAATAATAGCCACATGGCTTTAACTTACACTTTGCAGTACAGAAAACACTGAAAGAGGATTCATTTCAGTCACTATGAATCTCCAGTGTCAATTCTCCATAGCAGCTGCATTAAACGTTTTCTCTAACCCTTCTTTTGCATCTGATATTCCCACGTATTACTTTTTCTGAGATCAAGAAGAAAAGAGATGTAGTTTGAGCAGGATGAAAAAATGGGTTACTCATGCCCAAGATTTATCCTTTCTGTAGATTAAGGTCCTCTCTTACTAACCCCACAATATATTATGACAGCAGAAAACAACTCTTCAAAGATAAATAGTCAGAGGAGCTTTCACTGTTTGTATTGATGAATGAGTTAGAAAAACCCTGGATCCATCTCCAATTTTAAGAAAAAAGGTTGAATGAAAACATCACCAGCAAGTAGATAGGAACTTCTTGGTATTTTTTACTTCTTAGAAGCAAACATGACACTTGCACCAGTGTAAGACTACAAGTATATCATAGATCATCATGTTTTAAACAGCTGGGGAAGGAGTAAGCATTTCAGTCAGTGAAATGTGAGCAGCTTACTGCTCTTCTCAACTGTAAAATAATGTCAAAACTCACAGTAGATTTTTATATCTTACACTTGCAGCCATTTGCAAAGTGAAAAAAGGTAACACAGCAACTATTTGTAATCATGTTTCAGAAATATTTAGACAGATGGTATGGTGACAAGATGCTGCAGGTTCGAAAGAAAGAATACTTGCAAAATCATCTTAGTCACTCCATCATTTTACAACAACCAGATAGCACAAAGGGTACTGCAAATATATATGAAAATTGCAGGAAAAAAAATAAATCTTGAAATGTTTCTCTGGCATAATTAAGAGCAGACAGTGCTAAGCAGTTAAATTATCCATTACAAGAATTAATGGATAGCTAAATTAGCCAAAGAATATCCATGAGTAATCCATATTCTTCTAAAAATAGAATGCTATCACAAGTGAATTATCCCTGCATTACAAAAATCTATTTTTTATATAGTATTTAGTAATACTTAATTTTATGTCATTTTTATCCTTGTCATAGATTCTAAGAGATAACAGTCTTTCTCATGCAAAATCTATGATAAAATTTCCCACAGTCTTCAGGGAAGACAGGATTTCAGTCATGTTTGTGTGGGAAAGGGTCACTGCTGGAAGGGCAACCAAGGAGCCAAAACCACTTAAAAATATATATAAATAAATAAAATAAAAGGGATTAAAACCAGGTAGATTGTTAGAGAACAAAAAAGATGACCTGTAGAAAGCAAAGAGAACTGACCTAGATGATCTTTCAAGGTCCCTTCCAACCACTAATGTTTAGTGATTCTCTGATCAAATGAAAATTTCACTTCAAAACATTGACAACACCCCTGATTAGAAGACAATACCTGCAGCATAAATGGAAAATTGTCACCAATTTATTATCAAAATTCTGAAAGTATTTCTTTTTCAAATGGTCTTTATCACTTCAAGTTATTTTATAATGTCATTATGCTATTATATCAACAATCCCATATTCATTGTAATGGAAATATTTGAACTTAGTAACTCAAAAGTTACACATTTTTTTGTACACATGACCTCCACCACAGATGCTCAACAAGTTCATTTTATTCATGTTATTATTCACATTATGAAAGTGCAGTTCTGACACACTAATTCCAGAGAATAACATTATGTGGATAAATAAGCAGAAGCAATGATTTTGCTTGTGAAATTTCAAGCAGAAACTGTATCAGGCAGATAGCATAACAAAGAAATCTGCAGGTCACTGAGTATAAATGAAATTAATACACTTGGAGACAGAAGTTCTGTCTAGAGTTGGGTGATTCAGTTTACAAGTGACAGCTCCTCGCTCCTTCCCTTGGTTGTACCTGTGCTGTCATCAGTTTTAGTGATAAGAAAATTACATTTCTGTATCTACTAATTCCTCCACTTCTTTTCAGTGCTGCTAGAAAGTGTTTTCTATCTGCTGTGCAGGCAACACTGCTTTGGTGACAGCAGCAGGAAATAATTTAATGTTGTAGGCTTGGGTACAGTAGGAATTTCAAAACTTTTTTTGGACACCCAAGTAAAAGAAAAAGCATCTAGTCTGTACTTGTAGATTTACAGGCAGAGGGGCTCATCCACACAATGTAGACATGACTGTGAAGAATTTCACACAGGCCTTATGAGCACTAATTAACACACTATTTGCAAGTGTACTTTGCACTTCAGTAGAGTGTAGGTTAAAAAAGAAATCATTAAGCACCTTCAATACGAACCTTAAAAGTGACTTTTGCTTTTTGAGTCTCTGACAATTATTTTTCATTCTTCACTTGTTTATCCATTCCTGGTGAATTTATCTCAATTCTGAGTTCCCTAAAATCTTCTCAGCAGGCCTAAAACATCATCTTCACCTAGCACACTTCAATTACATACAGCTCATCACTTTCTTGTAAGTAGATATGCATCACACTAAGTAGGGGAAGAAAAAGATTTAACTCACTGTCCACTCAGTCAGAAAACACTCTCAATTCTAAACTTTACACCATGGAAGATCTGCCAGATAGAGCAAAGGAGCCAGTTCAGTCTCACAAAATGGTTTGGTACAGAGTGCTGACTTAATAGCATCTAAAAGTAGAAAGTACAGTGCCAGCAGGGCTGGAAAAGTAAACAGGTGTTGTCACTGCAGGAGAGAGTGATATGCAATGTTATCAGTATTCTCACTGCCTCCATTTTGGGTAGCATAAGCTTATGAAATCCCATGGTAAAGGAGAAAATCAGGCAGTAGGAAGACCTGCTAGTCCCTTTTAGGACTGAATATTGAGGCATTTCCCCTGTGTTGGTCAAGTCAGATGAGAATCAAGGTCAGATAGGTCAAAGTGCCATCGAGCTGCAGGAATGCAGCTTGGCAACCAAAGCATCTGTGCACAAGGCTGCAAAATCTGTCTTCTAACATTCCTGACTCATGAAAGCTTGATTGTGCATGTAATTTCAGACAGATTGTGTTTATAATACTATTTTTCCAAATAGTATGTGATTCATTTTCATTCTTAAATTCCAAATAATTTGTGTTTACTTGTTACCAAGTTGGGAACACTAGGCTGTGCAACACCAAGTTGTGCAACAGCAGAAGATAAAATAATTGCCTCAGCTGATTACATTCTAGAATGATATCACTGGGTTTGTTTCAAAGATGTGCCTATTTTTCCCACTTGAGTAGATAAACAGATTGCCTATGACATTTTCCAGTTCAATTATTGCTTCCCTACATACATCAAAAATGCAATTAAGAACTGCCTATTATTCCATAAGTCAGGGAATATCAGCACTTGCAGTGCCAGAAAATACAAAACTACTTTATGTCTGTGCACAGTTTCACATTCATCTGTAAATGCAGTAATTTATTGTTATTTTCAGTTTACATTAATTTGTTATCAGGTAAATCAGCATTGATTATTCTGACCCAAACACTTTCCTGAGCTAGGCAGTGCTTTACTTTCTTTTAAGGACACCTCATTTTCTGTATCAGCCAGTAGCTAATCTATCCATTTAGAAACTTTGCCTAGGGAAAACAATTAAAACAAACTTAATAACTTCCCTATCAGTTTCAAGTCTTCTTTATTAAAAGTTCTGACTGAGGCCTTGAGGTAAAATTACAACAATAAAAAGTTGTATTAAGGTCAAAACTGCACTGCTAGAAAGTTCTTTAAAGTAAATACCCAGCATGAGAAGCAGGAAGAAAGAAGGACAGGAAGAAAAAAAGTGAGAATTCAATATACATAAAACAACCAAAGACACTCTGATCTTGAACAAAGTAACCCTGCAATACAATACAAATGCAGAAATGAAAATGCATAGTGAAACTGAGGTAACATCACCCACTCGTTTCCTCCTTCACTGTTCAGTTGATTGTTTTTCCACAAGTGCTGAAGAAGAAAAAGCACATGAACAGCATTCCTTGAAAAAGTTTTTAAACCACAGTGTAATTCAGAAACTGAACATGTGTCCCCAGCAATGTGATTTTATGAAAAATAAAAAAATTATTGTGTACAATTATTACAAGTTATTGTTTATAACACTCAAAAATAATTTGTTTCACTCTGCTCAACACTGGCAAAACCCCATGTGGATTATGAGGCAGACTGTTGAGCATTGTAATGCAGAGAAACTAAAAAGACCATAAAGAAGAAAACATTATCTAGATTCCCAAAATGATCTATGAGCTATCAAGGAAATAAATGAGTCTGCTTGGTCTACAGAGAGAAAAAAAAAGAGCAAATACAAATATGTTTATCAAATACCTAGTATTTTAAAAAAGAAAACAAAGATTCTGCAATCTTACTATGAATATGACTTACAGAAACAATGGTTTTAATTTACAGCAAGAAAAAATCAGAATAGGTGTTAGAATCATTCAGGATTATGTCAGGCTGAAGAGGATTAATGAGATAATATCTTGAGACTCTTCCAGAGTTATTTACATAATCCAATGAATATACATGTGCACATATGTACAACTACATATCATTAGTATAGTGATAACTGTGCAAAACCTAGAGTCTAAATTCCCAACTGCATCTGATTATTGCACTTTAAAGTTTTACAAGCATTATATGAGATAGTAATTTCATAATTGCCTTTCAAAATATAGGTATAAAATTCCAGTTATCTGTTTCATTGTTAACATTTCTGCCACAGTACATTTAACAACTTCAATACCAATTTAAACTTCAATACTTCATTTAACTAATACTTCATTTAACTACCTTCAATACTGAGAGTGAAAAAAGTGAGTGAAAAAAAATCAGGCATAGTCTTTCAGTAGTATTCAGCATTCAGTTTGTCTTTACATGCATGATAACTTATGCCACTCAACAACTCACATCTTTTATGGAACAGGGCCAACACTCTCCTAAACTTAAAGAATTATTTGTCTGGGTAAAATATAGAAAATTAATAAAGGAAATGTATGTACCTCTAGACAGAAAAATTCCACTGACTGGGAAACAGAACCTGGATGCACATTTACTTAAAATTCTTCTAAAATAAATGACCAATTCTGATCAATTATTGTTTTGAAGAATAGAAAGTAGACATACTTTAAGCTCGAGTTGCAGTGCTTATATTTATTGGCAACCACTGCCAATAAATATATTTATTTAAAATTCTTCTAAAATAAATGACCAATTCTGATCAATTATTGTTTTGAAGAATAGAAAGTAGACATACTTTAAGCTCGAGTTGCAGTGCTTATATTTATTGGCAACCACTGCCAATAAATATATTTATTTAAAATTCACTGCCTTTCTCATAGCCAGTACTGTGATTCTTCTGTTATCTGGCTGATTCTGTTTCTGTTTCTATTAAACAAGCATTACTCAGCACAGACAAGCAATGTTTTCAAGAGCTGATTTATCCCTGCAAGTCCAGAGGCTTTGGTACTAGGAATCTTCAAGGGCAGCTAGACCCAGTTGAGCACAGGTGGAGCTGCAAAATGAGCAATGTACCAGCAGGGATGGTAGTAGTGAAAAGTGTAACCTGACTGGTGATAAAACACAAGCGTGTGTCAGCTTTTTGCTGAGGGTTATAATAGTCACAACTCTTCTTTTATCTACATCTTTCCTGGTATCACTCTGCTTTGCTGTGCTCTAGACTGAGAGAGCAAGCACCTTGAAGACACCTAATTGAGAAACTAGGTAGTAATGTGCATTTTTGAAGCATGCAAACATCTTGTCTTTTAAAGATGCACATCTGTTCAGAACTGTCTCTGAAAGATCTCACAGGACTAGCTAATAAAATAAATATCTTTCCCTGATGTGATTACATTACCTGATAGAAATCCACCCAACTTTCACGTTTTACTCTCAAGAAACCTTTGCAGACAGCAAAAGCCAAATAGTGTGCACGTGGAAAAAGACTACATATTCATTTAATATATCTGTAGGCATTAAACTATATAATGAGCATTATCAGAGACATATCAAAGACAAAATAGACATCTATTTTTCAGCTTCTGTTACACTAATCAGCAAAGCTATTAATTTCCCAAAGTGCCTAAAAGTGTAAGGCTGAATGAAGTAATTTGCCATGATTAATTGTGGAAATACTTCTCAAGCTGTATTTTGGCTGACCTTCATGATTACATTGGCAGTGCTGTAGAATATCCAGTGTCAGATGCAAAACTGATTGAACAGTGGACTGCATGTGTTGGACAAAAATCTTCAAATGTATGTAATTAAGATGGGAATCAAACACATGCATTCATATTTACTCACATATAGAACCACACCTCTGAAAATTAATTAATAATCATCATAATTAGTTAATCAGCTCCCAGACATGGACTTTGGTGTCTTCATTTAGGCACCAAGATATAAAAGTATTGATAATATTTTCTTTCTGTTCTATTTATTTATTTATTTATTCATTTTTCTTCTGGAATATATTTTTATATATATTATCAGATCTCTGTCTAACAAAGAAGTTGCAACAAACTGACTTAATTGCTATCGAGGATGTGATTATTAATATGTTCTCTAGCAAATGCTGGTACTTCTCATTACAATGCCATTATCATTTTAGAAAATCTCATCTGGCTTTTTGGAGAAAAAAATTACTGTTGTAATTGGATTTAATCCAAAGGTGCAGATCTGTTTCATGATTTGAGATAAGAATCACCCAAACCCCTCCGGAGATAAAACAGTATAAATAAAGAGGTCAAGGAGAATTATGCATATCTGCAATTTTATTTTGTGCCTTTCATTTTTAGTAATAGCTATCACAAAAGTCATAGAAAAAACGTCAAGTAAAAAGTGTGATGTTAAGTATTTGCAACTTTTGCCACAAGAAATAAAGCCACATTTATGAAGTGAATTAGACACATTAAAACACTAAATGATTCTAAGAAAACCTCTTTGCTGTTAATCTCATCTCAAACAAAACAACCCAAAACAAAAAGAAACCTCTGTTAAAGTTCTGGAATCAACCTGAGGTTATTGTGAGGCCACAAATCCCTGAAGTAAAAATTTCTTCATTCTTTGAAGAACAGCTACCTGCAAAAAGCACTGTTCTGAAATGACCTTCTGTCAAGGGTATGTTCAGAAAGATTTCTATACTTGCCTGTAAGGTAACAGGCAGGAGGAATTGAAGTCTTTTACTTTTCAAAAGCCATTATGTATGGAGAGCTTTAGATGATCTATCACTACAGACAGTGAAACACAACTCCAGATTGTAATTTCCCCTCCACATCTCACAAGAGGTGAATTCTAAGACCATTTTCCTACTCTCCAACCCCAGTGCTTTCTTTGCCTTGGTAAACTTCAGACACAATGCTTTTATTTTCTTCCTTCCTTTACTTTCTACCCAAAACAGAAGCTCCAGGGGGTGAGTTGGTGGCAGAAACTAAAGAAGCCCAGAGGGGTAAGCCTAGGGAAAAGAGTTCTCATACTTGTGTCTGCAATGAATAGTAATTAAAGTAATTAAAACTCCAAACTGCTACCAGCTACTCCCACAGGGAACCACATATAAGTCCATATACTGAGTTTACACAACAAACCTGTTTTATCTACTTGCAAAACAACATAACTCTGTATGATTTATATCAGCTAATACACTACTATCATACTCAAAAAGATGAAAAAGCAGTAGGAACAGTGTCATCCTTTCCACGCAGCAGCCTGGTTCAGATAAGTGTTACCTGTCTTTTCAAGGTATTTGGAATCTAAATGAAAGTGAGCACTGATTAGATGTTTGATGGGTGACCTATCAGGTATTAATGCTTTTGACTCGGTGAGGAAAACCAAGCTAGTGCCCAGGGAGGTTGTGGAGTCTCCATCTCTGGAGACACTTCAGACCCACCTGGATCTGTTCCTGGGTGACTTGGTCTAGGTGATCCTGCTCAGGCAGGGGGGTTGGACTAGATGATCTTCTAGCTCCCTTCCAACCCCTAATATCTGTGAATCTGTGAATCAGATGGTTTATTGACACATTTCTCAGGCATTCCAGTGACAAAGTACCAACTTCTATGCAACAATGAGATTTATATTTCTAAAATGCATCTCAGGAAGGTTCTATTTAATTTTTACCAAATTCACTTACAAATGTGTGCATACAAGTCTCATTTCCTTATAGCTGAAGTCAGATGAGGATCTCTAAGCCATAGTCTGATAAATACTGAAATATTAACTAAAAACTCTTACTAGTTACTTCTCTCTCCAGATAAATTATGTGCTAAGAGAGGATATTGGCCAAAACAGCCCATATTAAAACAGATAAGTGCTCAAGTGTGCCAAAAGCAAAACTCTGGCAATATGCAGTTCATCAGAAACTTTCTTTTACAGTTTTGCTCCAAGCAGAATTCATACCATAGATATGGCTTATCAGCTACCTAATTGAATCTTTCTCCTGACTGGATTCCTGCTAATAGAAATTCTTTCCCTTTTTTGAAGTCCATTCTTTAGGTGTGAAATTCTGTCTGTGAGGAGATATAGCACATAGATGTGGACCTGAATAATACAGTTAAGATTTCATTGTAGAGCTGTGTAAAAATTTAATAGTACTAAGTCTTGTCATTGTTTTTTCTGAAGAGTGAATTTAATCCTAAGTAAAAAAAAAAATAAAAAATCATCCTCTGTCTTGCAGAGAGGAAGGGAATAATTTTTTTGACAGCATTTAACATCTACACAAAAGGGTTCAGTTAAAGTTTAGTCCCTCTTGACACAAGTCATGAACATTAACTCTAAATCATGATAGTTAAAATATCAATAATGACTTAGAATAACACCAGTTATTCATATTATTTTTAAATTAAAAAAAATAATTATAGTGGTTTTCAGACACAGAGTCAAGTTGAACACCTAGATTCAAGGAAATTGTTTAAACTGGATTTCTTATGATGGGGTAACATTCATATAGACTTAGAAAACACTGTTTGACTGGAGATAGAACTTTTCTGAGTTAACAAGGCAGCAGCACATTCATAATGTCAATGCTTTTTAGTAAAAAATTAGTACAGTTTAAAAGAGTTTAAAAAAAAAATTAAAATCTTGTGGAATTTGCCCATCTTGTGCAATATAGTCCAATGTTACTGCCTATGTACTGGTCTTATAAACACAGATTACAATTCTTTATTAATATCTAAGAAGCAATGAAAGATTCTTGAAATGAGATTAAACAATATTAAAGGCCTATTGCTGTTGGTTTTAATATTTTCATTAATAATTTTCAAGCAAATTCTGCTGTATTGTATAGCAATTCTCAGAAAAATCTGATTTAAAAATCACTTTTATACAAACTAGCAGTTTATTACATTACTGAAGTGGCAATGTAGAGAAATAAAAGTTTTCTTATACCTAATACTCTGTGAAAGTTCAGCTCAAATTGAAAACAGCTATCTTTAAAAGAGTTTATGACTCTAAAAAGTGCAGTTTTATAAAGGGCATAAGACCCAAAGAAAAAGGAGGGAAGGCAGACATGAACAACAGCCCATTCCAATGGCCAACCACCCTCTCTGGAAAGATATTTTTCCATGGTAAAAGATAGTCACCCAACTTGCTGCTTTTGCCTGTATATTAGGGATTCACACAGGCACAGCTCACCACTGTGCTTTCATCTTTCCCACAGCACTGCTGGAGTCTCAAGCATGTTCACAGGATGCCTCAAAGTCTATCAAAGGCCTATGTTCTTTAAACACAGAAGTTCTACTTGTCAAACACACAGGATTAAATAATTATTAGTATGATACATGTTTTTCAACACCTCAGCTGCAAGACACTTGACTGCATTTACAATCCTCCTTGCCAGTCTTCCATTATTTTCCCACACAGTGAAAAGATTTTCCTACTTATGGGAGCACTGATAAGTATTTTCCTACCCAGGATATGGATTCTTTATATCCTAAACTGAAAGTTGTTGTCTTTGATGTAAAAACTTTCCATTTTAGTGTCACTAGTTTTGTTCAGACACCAGAAGAAACAAGTAATGAGCTGGGGAATCCTGCTGACCACTGTAGTGAAAACAATGTGCTCTCTCATCTCCAAATTGACTACATCTTTCATGAGAACACCTACTTATACAGCTAGCAATTTATTAAGGCTTTTCTCTTTGAAGATGCCTGCAGTACACTGATTTTTAAGATATCTGTAAAAAGTTTCAAGCTCCTCTGTGCCATAATTTATTGTTATGCAGATCAGAAACCTGCCCCAACAAAATATGGGAAATACATTCAAAGCTCAGGCACAGGGATGGAATAAGAAGAAAACAGAGCTAGGACATTTCTTTGCTCTAATGATATCAGGAGGTTTCTAGTGAGAAATAGAGCTCCCTAGGAGTGCTCTATGAGGATGTGATACTGCTCTAGTTCAATGGATCCTCCAGATCAATGGATTCTCCAACTGCTACAGCTGTGATGGAACCATTGGTTGTTTTTTCCTGTTGATTTATTCATGTACCATATTTTTCTCTCATTTGTTTTAGCTGAAAGACTAAATCAAGGGCTTTCTAAAGAGGTGGAACACATTATTCTGCTAAGTGTAAACTATTATTTTTAAGGTATTTTTCCATCTTCAGAACAAATTGCCATAAGAGATGAACTTTATAACCTTCATGCTGAAGCTTCCAGCATTCTAATTATATTAACTCTAGGCCAATAAATAACTCCTAAGTAACCTAAATAGCTTTTTCCCCCTGTGTATGCTGTGTCAGTTTTGTCTGTGACACGGAGGGAGAGCACATAGAATATGAAAGCAGTTACTTCTTGCCCTGAGCAAAGCTTCTATTGTTTTATAGTTCACTTGTTCCAAGTTGCCTTCCTAATCTTTGACTAGAGATGCAGGTTTCAGTGTCTCTGGAGTATTAGGGCACAGGTATCTTGCACCAAGCATATGAAAATGTAGGCATCTCAGATCAGTGATAAGAAAGATATAAGGTACAATAAGATTTTTAGAAAGCTTCTATATTATTATTGAACAATGAAAAAAATTATCCATATTTATAAGGGTGTAATTCTGTTTAATTCAGTGGCATTTTAGCAGCTCTGAATTTGAGAGGTGACCTCACATGACACTTAGAAAACCAAAATTTAAGCATTGGAACTTTTGTGATGTGATGAACGTGAATTGCTCAGTGAAGATATTTACTATTTCCAATATGACTTCTCTCTAAACCCAGCAAATGTTTCCAAATGCAACTTATCAAAACCAGAGTCCTTAAAATAGAAAGTATCATAACCAAGTAGGTTCTTACAACATAGAAAAGGAAATGCTAAAAATTAATAATCTAAAAAATGGCTGAATTATTTACTTCACTTGTGTAGTAAGAAAATGGAATATCTTTAGAGATACAAGTACTTTGCAGGCAGAACTACTTCAGGCAGGAATATTGCCCAGGAAGCAGTGTGATCATGAATAAACAGATTTAGAAAGCCTTCTTCCTTTTAATTTAGGTAATAGTAAGGGGTATAAATCCCAAAGTCTGTCGTGTCATTATGGTAGCTACTTTACACAGTAACCACCCAAATAGAATTTCAGGATTTGATTCTGCAATTTCCTGTTAAAATATACATAGTATTTTGCAGGAAGATTTCTTCTTCCAAAGCACTGATCAAGAAACTGAATCTTTCTCTCCACGATTGGACCCTACAGACCAATAGAAAACTTTAGAAAGCAGTTGCAGCATTTGACTATGCCTCAAAAATCACTGTACATTTGAAGTCTGCAGGTACCAGTGTTCACTGCTGGCAGTACTCAGCTGGTGCAGAGATTACAGCATCTGCAGACATACATCAGAGGTTTGATGATAGTAATTGGATCTGCTGCAATTTGAAAATTCCTATATGACTGGGAAGGTGCATTGATCGTGCTCAACCTTCTCTGATGTTAGTACTCAGCAAGAATATTTATGACAGCAGCTAGAAGCAAGATCATGAAGGACGTGCCTTGGCCCTATCCCAGGATAATACATGTGTGTACATACTGGGAAATGTAATACAGCAGTGTGTTTATCACCTCCTATGGCTTTGCATAGGCTCTTGTCACTTATAAAGGTAATAAAAATGGATGAGTATATTTAAATAAGGCCTCCTGCTAGTATTCAGTCACGTAAAAAATTGTGCAATTAGGCAACTAGATTTGCATAATGCTCAGTATATATGCTGAGGTGATTTTAGCACAGAATATTCAATTATATTTTTAAGAGTTTTCTTATTACTGTTTTATCAAGCTGAATATTCAGTCTATTTTTATTTGTATTGCAATGGAAACCCTACTATAAAACAATGGGTACTGTCTTGCTCATAGTTTTTAATCTAAAGGTTAAAAGCCTGCTGCCAGTAGTTCCATTTTGTATTAATTAGTTTTACCATTTTCCTCTGATCCCAGCGAAGTGAAGATCATTATTTGACTTAGAAACAGCCTACTGGTTTCCAAAGGCTTTGCTTTATTTCTATACTTAGAAGTTTAATTCTTACAAAACAACTGGTTCTGGAACACAGAAGGATTTTTCTTGTTATGTCTGTTCCCTCTAGGCTAGTTTCTTGAACTGGCAGGAAAAAAAGGGATGTTTATCATCGATTTTTTTTTTTTTTAATAATTCTTTTCAGAACTTCAGGCATTATAGAGAAGGGTGAGTGAGAGAACAGTGTACTGGGAAAGCAACAGATTAAATAGGGCCTGTGGCCAGATTTTTATCTTCCTAATCAAAAATAGTTGACCATTTAGTAGTGCAGTTGTTGTAGGCTCCTCAAGGAACTGCAAGTATTCATAGATTATCTTAATTATCCTCTGGAGATGTCTCATTGTTACTCTAGAGACTAAATAGAGGAGACTTCAAACTGATGATGTTCTTCAGACTGGCACCTGTATTGCAGACCTAAAGACGTGCCTGGATGTACTCCATCTGAGGAATATTTGCCATGCTGGAAGGATGACTGATGGATAGAAAGACTGGGACTAGCATGAGGTACCCAAGAAGTGAGAATTGTATTCTTCAAGCAGATGGAAAAGATTTAGTTTGAAAGAGTAAATTTGGGCTCAAAAATTAGGAAAGAAACCTAAAAAAGTTATTTTTTTTCTAAAAGTTCTACAATCTGAACAAATCATGCGATTTGTTTGAATGAGCTGCAGTTCATTTTCTATCCAAGTAAAAAAAAAAAAAAAAAAACACATTCATTTTTAACAAGAGCTACATTCTGCAAGTTCATCTGAAGAACTACTTGATTGAACTAGGTTGCTTCTTCATTTGTTAACTTCACATCTATAGATGTATATAACTTTTTAGCACTGCATTGTAAAGAAAAAAAGTCAAATTAGAAATGGTTCTACTTTAAAAATCAAAAAATCCTTTTCATAAATGATTTAACAAACTTAAGGCTGCTCCTCAAAACTTAGCTATAGGTGAATGTATCTTTCCTATGTGATAAAGAGAGAAAGAGTAGCTAAAAACATTTCAAAGTAAAATGTAGAGCATTTATTTTGCTTTATTTGACCAGGTTTCTTTCATAAAGGTACATCACTGTCCAAAAACATTGACTGGAGACAAGAAGGTTGGTAAGCTCCCAGACTGACTTGACTAATAATTTTCAAGTGGATAGATGAGGAGCAGGGGGACTCTTAAAACTGCTATTTAAATTCAACTCATTAAGCTTAATGGAAGAAACTCAAGCTAAGGTATGAGCTTCACCATGCATACAAAAATCCAGATTTATTCCCACTTGCTCTTGTGCTGGATTTTTTTCAAAACGAGTAAACAAAACACATAGGAAAGGATAAGCATAAGACAGATCTGAAATACTAGCTTGATTTGATTATTTTTACATATCAACTAACAACTTTTAGCATTATTCATACGTAATTTAAATAAAAAAAACAAAACAAAACAAAAACCAACAGCACATAAACAAAGCAAAACCAAACAAACAAAAGCCAAGTAAACAAACAAAAAACCCAGATCTGCCAGATGCAGAAAAGGTGAGGAAATAAAGACAAGCAAAAGACTGTTGTTTCAGATTTCTGAATCTGGGGAGCTTCTTTTTTTTCTTCTTTCTATCATGGAATAAGGGCTTTTTCCCCGTATTCCAAAAACTATTAATATTATGTGCAATCACAGATCTCTGCTTTTTTTCTGTTTATTGTCAACATTTGCCTACCCATAATGATGTCAAGAGAGCAGCAACAGTCATGCTTGTTATTTCAAATTCTGAATTAGGACAGAAACACATGACAGCAAAGCCAGCAAGAGTTACTTGTCTTTCTGTTTCTATTTGTATAAAACTCTTCCCATCTGGGATTTAAGCTAACCTCTATTTCTTACATTATCCTGAAATCATCAGTCATGGAAAATGAGCAGCTGCCTTGAAAGTAGCTGAAGACAAGCCAAACTTCAGAGGACAAGAAGATCATACCTATCATAATTTAAACTAGGTAAGAGGAAGTTTGTTTTGTTTGCTGACACCATATACAGAGACATACAGCTGTAAAAAATGTGCTGAAAAAATATTAAAAAAACCCCAACATATTATCTCAATTTTTTAGAAGGTGATCTACGAATACTAATGTCCACCAGGGCAAAGAACTCAAACAAATGTATGTTTTAAAAAGCTGCTTTGCAGATTTTTTTTTTACCTACTGGAATTAGCATAACACTTTGATAGAAAAGCTGAATCCTGCTGCTGAGATAAAATGGAATTGTATAGCCACCTCAAGGGAGGAGATTTGTTCTGTGAAATCAAAGTGAGAATGGTAGCTACCCTTTATTTCAAAGATATTAAAATTATTATGCAACTACTTTAGTGAGGATTTCAGTCAGCTATTCACAGTCCTTGTATATCCCACAAAACTTATTAGCAGATACAGAAGCTCTGGGGATTTCCAACACATTAACTAGTCCTGTGGAGAATATGAATAGAATCTGTACATAAAGAAGATAAAATTTCTAACTCTGTAGGTAAAGCTGTCAACTATCCTTGAAAATAATCAAACAGTGAAATGGCAGGTAGGTAACTTCAGCTGCTGATGTCTTATTAGATACAAATTCATTTTTGATTGCATTTTTCAGACACTGATGCAGCATGTGAATAACTGTGTAACTTCATAACTGTAACAAGATCTTTCCTAGAGAAATAGACACAGAAGAAATATCTCACAGAATGAAAACTGATCACTCTAATCTAGCTACTAAGAAGATGCTTCTAGAATTGGTGAACTAGTTTGTCCTGAAATTCTTATTATGTTCATGATTCTGCCACATGGGTTTATCAACAAAAGAGGCATTTTAAATATATATTCACAAATTCAGTGGACAACGAGTTAACTGGTCTATAAGTCTTCCAGATTGTAATTGAACTGTCTGGTGTAATGAATGAAGCATAGAATAATGTGCATTCTGTTTGCATTTGTTTATTCAGCCTGTCAGCCTGGGTTTGGTTCACTTAAAGTTAAAGAATTGTTTACAGAGATATTTCTCTGTTTAATGTCCCTATAGCTCCTTTTCAGTTTAAATTCCCAATGCTTAGCACTCCTGCAGGCACAAGACTCATTACAGGGCTAGACTAATAGTCAAAGTGTTTTTCTTTCTAGCATTGTTCTTTCTAAATAAATTACTGGAATAATTTTAGAATGCCATGCATTAGATTAATCATATTCTTATATTCATGACTATTCTCACAGTAGCTTAGTGTCTTCACTAAGTTTAAGCAACAAGCATCAACCAACAGCTACTAAAGCTTCCACTGAACAATTTTACCAAGTTCTTCAATATCAATATCTGAGAAAAAGAGGGAGATGGAATTTTTTCACTCCAAAGCAGTCTCTCAGAGTGCTTTTCCATTCAATGAACGTAATGCCACTGTGTGATTTATTTCATGTGAACACATAGAAAATTCAAATATAATTAGTAATTGTAAACAAATATTTTGCAGTTAAACACATGGAGACACATATGTTTATTAAAGATATTTCTGGAGTCAAAATTTTTGTGGGCTGTCAATCATTCTTCTGAATTTTGAGCTTGTAGAGATTCATTTGGGGTTTACAGGGATAGAAATCTATCAACCACAAAAACACAGATGAAATGCAATAAGTAAATTTATTCTTACTACCTTGCAAACAGGGGATCACCACAGCAGCACACAAGCAGAGACACGGGCACTGCAGCAATCAGTCCTTGCTAAAGAGTGATAAAAACTTTCAAGCCTGCTGCTTTCACCTGTGTATAAGGGATTTTTGCAGGCAAAGCTTTCCACTGTGCTTTGATTTCTCCCACAGCAGCAGGGCAGGAATCTCAAGCATTTTTGATAAGGTATTTCTGCATCTATTATATTATACATATATATAAAAACATATAATCAGACCTGTGTTTTCTGAACACAGA
Source organism: Ceyx melanurus (assembly GCA_024611195.1). NCBI lineage: Eukaryota > Metazoa > Chordata > Aves > Coraciiformes > Alcedinidae > Ceyx > Ceyx melanurus. The sequence continues at coordinate 42,222 of JANHGL010025687.1, forward strand.
TGTTCTACTTGTTAAACACACAAGGATAGACAACAGCTAGAACTATATATATGTTTTTCAACACCTCAGCTGCAAGTCACTTGAGCATGTTTACAGTCTTCCTCACCAATCTTCTATTATTTTCCCTCAGTCAGTTAACATGGTAGAGGCTGGGTGCCAGCTCTTCAGAAAATTGCAATGTACTTATCTCCCAGGAAAAGTCAGAGTACACTTCAAAATCATCCAACAAAGAGCTATGAGACAACACTCACTTTATCATGGGACAGAAAAGATATTTCTTAAGCCCCTTTGGTCAGAAGAAGATAGCAGAATACATGGCTATCTAAGATCATGCACTGAATTTCATCACTTACAGAAAGTGCCTGTGGTCCATGATGATTGAGAAGCACAACTTAGAACTCACCAGCTCTAGAGAAAACACAGAAGGAAAAGAAGAAATAAAAAAGAGGAAAAACAAGAACAACTGCCCCTTAAAATAACCATCAAGTGTAAAATTTCTTTAAGAAAGAAGAGGGAAAAAGCTGTAGAAGAATATGCCATTGCCTGTGTAACATACAGAGAAAATATTTTAAATTATCCAGAAGACTAAAAGGAGCTGGAGGCTTTGGAGATGAACCCTGACATTTTGTGCTTACTTCACAGGAAGTAAGTAAAATACAAATATGTGGCTGTAGGCACTACAGAAGCTACAAATTTATATGAATGCTTGTATATAGGTACTACTAACAAAATAAATGTAAACATGGAGTTTCACTCTAGGAAAAAATAAAGTCATACTTGATAAGGTTGTTGACAAAATAACTGGAGTGGAAAATGTTAATCTATTTTAAAAACACCTGTGATTGACAGGAGATGCTGAAACCTGCATGAAAAGTTTTTCATGTTAACATTTTTTTTATGTGACACTATTAACACTGACTACATGGAAGCAGCAGGATTATCATGCTTGATAGGTATATTACACTGGTGGAGATGACACCTTTGTGTAGTACATTGACATGATTCCTGTTTTTGCAAGAACACAAATACAGTTAGCAAAAGAAAGCATAAAGCAAAGTTGGGCAGTAAACCCAGAAGGGAACCTTATTGTACCAGTGTGAATGGGTTCAAATTTTTGCAACTGGTGCTAAAAAATTCGGTATCAACAGGTATATTGCCTTATTCTCAACTAAATAGAGTGTCCTTTTCCTTGTGTTTCCCCTAAACCTCCTGTGCTCCAACTTGCTCCCATTACCTCCTGTCATTAGATGGCACTGAGCAGAGACTGGCTCCATCCTCCCTACACTCACCTTTAACATATTGATAGACATTGATGAGGTTTCCCCCTCAGTCTCCTCTTCTCCAGGCTACAGAGCCCCAGCTCTCTCAGCCTCTCCTCAGCAGGGAGATGCTCCCCTCCCTTCAGCATCTTTATAGCCCTGTGCTGGGCTCACACCTGCATCCCATTCTCCTTGTAGGTCAGAAAGGATCCAGTCATTTCCATTGGCTGCTATGAGCTGCCTGCACCCAGATAATGGGCAGACAATACAGGGTGCAACAAATAACCACACCTCAAGTGTAAATGTGCATCTCCTGTGTGCTCCTTCCCCACCATGTGTGTTAGGGGGTTGCAGAAAGTGGCACATTTCCACAGAAAGCTGCAGTACCCCCATCTGCAGCAGGTGTGTGTAAGCAGGAGAACCTGCTCTCCAGTGGGTGTAGGTTCACATCAAGATGAATTTGGCAGAAACTTTCCAGGATTCATTATAGAAGGGTCTTTAGAAAATTATACTTGTATTTTAATGTTTTTAAGCACCTAACATTATGGTTTATCTACTGTATTACTGAGCCTGAACATATAATGCATCAATTGTTCATTAATTGTTTCTAATAAATCAATAAGCTGCTTCAGTCAGTCCTTAATTAAAACATATGAGTTAAACAGGTTTTCATTGCAAGAAAATTTAGGTACTATTGCCATCTTTCTGACTTCATAGCATTCTGATATAAATGATTGCAAATTGTAGAACAGAGACTGAGGCCAAACATTTTGATGTAGTAGTAGAATCTTGTTCCAGACTTGCTGGCACCTGATGATGAGCCCTGACTAGCAAAGAACATCAGATATTAAAGAACTGTTTTCATTTCAGAGAAGTGGGGAAAGCAACTGAATCTTTACAAGTTAACAAGTTCAGTAAAAGTAAAAAGCTGGAAAAAAAAACCAGGAAAAAACATATGTTAACATACCTGAACCTGATATATCTTCTTTAGTTATAAATGATGAAGTAGTTCACAGAAATAGTTGATTTCACATTTTTCTCTTTAAGCATGGAACAGTGCATACATTTGAGATTGAGTCTCCCAAAAAACACACTAATGAAACATCTAGAGGAACGTTTGTCATTATTCCTTGTTCTTTGCCTAAAAAAACAAGACCAGAAGACGCATTAATTCGGACAATCAAGTGAACTTATTGATAAAGTCAGATATTCTTCTCATTCTTACAGAAGTGGGATAAATAAGTTGCACTGGTTCTTCCCTCAATGCCCATTCCTGCAGCAGTATACCACTGGTATTTTACTGATTAGACAAGTACATTTTCTAGGAGCTCCTGAAAGTGTCAGAATGGAAGAAGTAATCTGACTAGCTGCTCTCAGTTCAAGGTTCAGTAGACATCTCATCAGTTATTAATTAATTATATATGGGAATAGTAATAAGTGTATTACATTTTAGACATTTATGGAGCTCCTCATCCCTTTCTTCTGTAGAGACCTAGAAATTTTAATTGATGGTTCAAACTCTGCTACTAATTGACTTGATGAAAAGTAATGAAAACTTTTGTTATTAACATTATATGGAAACCAGCCATCTGTGGCTAATGCACTGTTTTGTACAACTCCACATAATGGAAATGTTTCTTGGAACAGAAGAAATGGTCCCTATCATGAAAGACATAAAAAGACCAATTATGACCAGAAAGATGTACAATAAGACAGCTTAAAAGTTTGCATCATAAATGTGGGACTTTATACAAAGCTATTTATACAGTGGTAAGATTCCTCTCAACTTCCATGAGCTCTGACCCAAGAGCTTATGCAGCTTACAGAATGTTTTCTACAACCTTGTTATTATGAAACACACACATAAAAAAGGCAACCATAAACCACGAGCTTTTTTACTCATTACCATAACATGAAACAGTGACCTTTGAATTATTCCATCTGGTCCATTCCACCTGCAAATATGGAACCAGCACAGGGAGAAAGACTTTCTCAGTCACCAAAATAGAAAGAGAAAAAAAAACAAAGTTCTGCAAGAATAAAAATGAACAGCTAATAAAAAAAAAAAGAAAAAAAGAAAAAAAAAAAGAAATAGCAAGGAAGTTTCTAGATCAAGGTATTATTTAGAATTGGAAACAGAAACTGAAATAAAGCATAATTTGCTAGAACAAATTCTAATCCATTATCACAACTGTTTGCACTCTGACATTCTCACAGAAGGCAGCTCATAGACTAGTTTAATAAGAGGATTTCAGAGCAGCAGGGAGGTCAAATAAATATAGAGGTTGTATATTTTGGACACACTTTTCTCCATTTTTCTTTCCTTTTGGGAGAGTACTGGTTCTTTTGACTCCATTCTTTGAATATTCACATCAGAGACATCTGATGTTTTCTCAAGGTGAAACAACCCAGTTCTCCCTCTTGTTCCTGGCCCTGGGGAATAAAAGAGGTCAACTCCTCAATGGAAATGGGATTCAGAGTTTGCAGAATATTTCCTCTATTTAGCAGACAGTGTAGAAAATTACTAAACAGAAAGATGAAACATACCTCCTTATGCTGCTGATTTCTCTCATGGAAACAATATTTTTTACAAATAAATTCCTGAGCTGCAATCTGTTGATGCTTCGGATGTTTCAGATGCCTGAAATGAATTTTCATCTGATGTCATCTGACAAGGTCAGTGACACAATCCACAGGGATAATAATTCACCTGCAAGTCTTGCTTTTGTATTTGTAGACAGCTGAAACCAAACAAGAAAATGTAGTACTAAAGGTTTGCTCCACTTGTTGCCTATCTTAACAGTAGCATGGAAAATCACACTAAACACCTTCAATTACTGTTGATACAGAGGGGGACTCCAAAAATCTGTGGTTGATTGAATGGCAAAAAATTTAGTTTTCAAAAAACACCCCCAAATTTTTAGTTTTCAAAAAACAGCCCCAAAATTACTGAGCATTACAAGCTGTCACAGGGTATATGATTAATGTTGTATAATAGGCATTTGTAAATCAATTTTTTGTCTCATTCAGACTGTGGGCTGACTAGCTGAGCAGCAGATCTGGACAATTACTGTTTGTACACCTTCCCTACCAATCTTAATCCTCCTCTATTCCCTGATTAGAAAAAAAAAAAAAAGAAATAAATCATACTGAAGAATTAAGCCATTTTCTTTGATTTTTTTAATTGAAAGACGTGTTGCTGAAGAATAATTCTGATCATCCATGTTAAGATTATCCAAACAAGCAGGTCAAGATGGGATGCTGGAAATTTTCACAAGAAAAATGCACCTTCAACTGTATCTTGTTTTGTATCATTTGGTGCAATTACTTCAAAGCAGAGTGCTATTAATGAAACTTTTTCTTCTTTCAGAGGATGAGGTGTTTTCTCATTAATAAATGAAATGTTCCTGACAGATGTGTGTGCTAATTAAAACACATTTCTTTAAACCAGACAATCACCAACAGCAGCAGAGGCTTCACTTGACTGAGCAAGCAAGTGTGCAGAATTAATTCCCTCAAACAGGGAAGGAAAAATGGTCGACAGTAGATGCTGCAATATTGGTCCCATCAGCAATCAATATTAATACTCTTAGCAAAACAACAAAAAAATTCAGATTTTACAAAATAATTTGTATATTTACATCAGAATAGAAAAGATGAGATAAAGCACAGGCCACACAAAAACTACAGTACAGCAAGAGGTCAGGCTTGGAGGAGGAAGTTTACTGTTAAAATGCTGTTAAAGGGACAATAAAATAAAACTTCATAATGTATCACCTGGCAAAAGAAGGTGACAGCAACATAGATATTCCAAAGGCAGCAAGATGAACAGATAGAGTCAGCAAAGAAGAATAAAGGGAAAGGTCAGAACAAAATCAGATTCTAAGGCTATCTACAGGAGTGACTCATCTGGTCTGAACATGAGGATTGAAACATCTAGTACCCAGCTGCCAGCATCACAGTGCCCTCTGCAGCAGGGGGCACAGGGAAGGGGAATGATCTGCAGCAGCCAGAGCATAAAGAAGAAAGAGAGTGTGAAGGCTCACAGAGTGTGGGGTATGAGCCACCAATATGAAATCTAGCAGGTTTTTTTTTTTGTCATTAACACGGTACCTTGCAGATGTTCCTGAAAAAATAATAATCAAAAGTTTTTCTTGGAAGAGCAAGGCATCCTTGTCTTAAGTCCTTGTTCCAGTAGTAGATTCAAACTGATCTGATTAAAAGATGGAAAAGGATAAATTATTTAGGGAGCAAAAACAGGGTAGAGAAATAAAAACAGTTTGTGAACTAGGTACCAAATTCTAGAAGGAAACAAGTTTGGAAAACAGAAATGACTGTGCCTAAGTGCATCCATCATTCAGTGTTGCTCAGTTCTCCTGGCCACTGCTTTGTGCCCTCCCAGACACAGCTTCTGGTATTCACAGCTGGAAATTCTAAATAATAAATATTATTTATAGTGAGAAATTAATACTGACCAGGTCATGATAAAAGAAGGAAAAGAAGGGGCCAGACAGAGCAGCATTGTCACACAGATGTACTACAAGTCATGCTCATATTTTTTCCAGTGTATTTTTATGGGATATCTATAATATTGATTTGATTCCTTCACCTGTCTGCTTCAGAAATATGAGAAATATGCCTGAAATAAAGAGAGGTGAAGCTCTGAGGTTTTTCTCCCTCTCACAAACACATAACTAAAATCCACACTAAATATTTCCCATAATCAGCTATTCCAGGGCACAATAAATAATAATAACAGATCTATTTGCATCAGATTTATTTTTTAATGACTACCCATAGTGCTGGTTTTATTCCAATGCTAAGCAAAAAAAGCTATTGAAAAGTTGAATTATTTTTTACACAATAAAAACAGCATCTCAGCATCTTCTAACCTCAAGAGAGCAAATAAATAATCAAAAAGGAATAAAAATTCTCAAAGAGATAAAAGGAAAATTTTGTGAGCTGTGTTTATGTCAGTACCAGATTTACACTAGAGGTGTTTTTAAAGAACAGCTAAATACAGCAAGGCAAACTCAAAAATAAAAAAATAAATAAAAAATAAAGACTGGAGAAAAGAAACAAAGAAAAAACAATGAGGCACAAAATGTAGGTTGTTATATCTAAGATAAAGGGCCCCAAAACATTTTGAATCTTCCTAATGGAAGTCCCAGGCTAGTTAGGCAAAAGCATCCAGCATTTGGAGCCCATTTGTTGTCACCATTGTGAATTATCACACCAGAAATATTAACCATAATACACAACATCATCATGAGTTATTTATTACAATCGTTGTGAGATGATAAAGTATTTTAATCAACTCTTTTCAAGGGGAAAAGATAAATATGCTAACTAAAATGACTCCAAAATGTTGAGAGATCAGAATATATTATTATAGATATGATTTGTGGTACCACAATAAAAAAGATGTCCCAAAATAAATCATTACAGCAAGTCTGAGGGGACTGAAAGAGAAAAGATTAATAAAATAAAAGTGTGTGCCCCACACAGAAACTGGAAAAGAAATCACTAGATTACTAGGAAAAATCTTCAGCTTACTCCAAATGTTAATGGTTTTGTTCTTAATTTTCATATGATACCTTGAATTCTGTGAAAGTCACATATATAGATATAAAATATATATATAATATATAGTGTATATATTATATTTATATTTATAATATTTATATAAT
>JANHGL010025687.1:50852-68451 GCA_024611195.1 Ceyx melanurus
TATATTATAGCTAAATAATATTATATATTATCTTTTCTTACCTGTAGCAAGAACACCTATGCCTTTGAGCTATTACTATTACCTACTCTTATTTCAGCTGTTTTCTGTTCTGAATGCCACCAAGAGATAAACCCAGACAGAGCAGCTAAGTGGATTAGTCATGAGATATAGAGATTTTTACCAGGAAGCCAGTGGGTTCTGCCTCTTCAATGACTTACAGAAAAAAAAAAGGTTTTTTCTCAGTTCTGACTCCAGAGAACAAATATTCTCACTAAAAACAAACAATAGTACCATTCTTGATTTGCCTCCTTACTTGTAAGTTTCAGAGAGCAAGAGGTTTAGAAAGACAAAGGCACCAAACTAACTTCCCTAAATCCTTGAAGAACTAAGATATGAGAAATTATTAGTGCAATTTAAATAATGTTTGCAACACATTCGCCTCCAATATTCTTTTCCTTTACAGTATCCATGAGTACTAATTTTCTCACTATTTTTTTAAGAATGCAGACTGTAGTTTTCAGAAAGAAATCATAAGTACAGGCATGAACACTGTGCACAAGAAATTGCTATAAACCTGGTTGATAATCCATATAATAATCTCTTTAATATTTCTGCACAACAGAATGTAGATTTACACAGTGAATCTAAATGGTGATAAGCACTGAGGAATTGGTTATTGGTGATAACCTCCTCCCAGAGTCTCATTCAAAACAAAACTTTCTTGGAGATTTTTTCCTTTGTTTTCTTTCAAGTTAATTATTCAAGTCATTAAAAACAAAACCAACCAAGCAAGCAAAGAAAATCACCACAAAAGCCAAGCTAAACAAACAAAAAGGAGACAAATGCTGGCAAAGCATTTGTTTATATTCTGCTGTGAGCAAATTCAGAGCTGGTTATTAGAAGCTGAAAATGTGCAATACATGCCTGCTTGCACTAATGTTTGCCAAAGATGTTAGGGGCTCGTGTGTTAATTTTGGCAACAAGATACTTCTCTTCCACTTGAATGAGTTTTTCTATCAGATATTTAATAGCAGAGAGAGACAAGAAATTCTTTTTAGGAACATTTCTAGAATATGAGGCAGAGCATTCCTAGCCAATTTAAGGTAAGAATTCTTGTACTCCTGGATATATTTTCTTCCTACAGACCAAACCACATTGGAGGGAACCAAGTGAGTTGGGAAATCACCAAGAACGAGCCACCTAGTTAGAGGCTCTGGTCCCACATCACTTCTAGGAAGCATGGAATGGTGTCTAGAGAAAGTAAATTCTTGTTTCCCACCAGATTTTGAAGTAATTTTTTCATTTAAAACAAGCAACAGAAATATAGACAGTTAAGCTACAAGTTCTTAAATAATTATTCTGAGTCTAACTGGACTCTTTTTTAGTTGTAGAATAATATGTTCAGATATGGCAGGAATGATTGCAAAGCCGTTGCTACATGGAAAGATAGAGCTTGAAAAACTAGTGAAACACATGTAAATCTTCAGGAATTAAAATAGTTTCCAAAACAATCTTCCTTTTATGTAGTCTACAATAAAAATAAAGGATTTTTCACTCTACTACTTGTATTAAAAGTGTGCAACGTGCAGATTTTTGCTTTGTCAAGCAATGGCTGCTGTAACAACTCTCAGGGTTTCTTCTCAGAGGATGACAAATGAAAGGCTGCAGCTGGTGCCTAGCAGTGCACCAACACAGCAGCAAGGCAGAGGACTACTTGGAGACTCAGAGACTCACAAACATTCTGCTCTGTTCACTGGATCTGATTTAGACATGGTCAAAGGAGTCATTTGGGGACTGTTAGTAAGGCCAAATTGCAACTTGCACATTTGTGCAACCAAGCCTAGAGTGTCATCCAAAATGGAGGGAGGAAATGAAGGCAGAGAAAGAGAAGCAGAGGACATCTGCACTCCTTTGAATAATTATAGCTAAGAAACACAATCATATCTGAGCACAAGAATAATTAAACTTGTTCTAAATGTGATTAAATATTCCCCTACATCTCAAATTTTTCTGTGCCATAATGCAGACTTATGGTGACTGCACCAGCTCAGGCATAAAGAGCTGCATCTGACAAAAACTGATCACTGATCTCTCAGCAGTCATTAAAGAGTGATGAGATAGCTCCTTTAAGAATAATCTGTTTACCTTGAAAAACATGTCTAATGACTCCACTTACACACAGCCACACTTCCACAGGGCATGCCATATGTCTACCAGAGTAACCTGCAGCACAACCACTTCCATTTGGTCCCTTAAAAATTCCACCTATTAAGCTGCACTGCTCTTGCACAGCTGCTGTCTCAGGATGAGAAATGTTCTCCAAACACACTAGTGCTACACTGCCACATCACACAAAATGTACACTCCTATCTATAGATACAACAGTGTTGTGCCTAGCTCATTTCACATAAATGGTATCATTTGCCATCTGTAATGTATCTGCTGTTTTGTACTGAATATAGTCTAAATATGAATTTACCAGCAGGAGTAGGTGCTTTTTTCATAACTCCAGTATAAAGCCCATGCTCATTTAATATCAGACCCATTTGAAACACTACAGCTGTCCAATACTTTTATTTTCCCTCCTCCCTAGACTGTGGCTGAAACCCACATGTCATCTACGTTATGCTTCAGACAGACTGGCTCAATTGCTTAAATATAAAATAAACAGGATTATAACCTTCAGGTTCATGGCATTCTCTTTAAGTCATGTAATACACATGCATGCTCTGACATTATAGATTCTATATAATTCTTCTTTTGTTCTGCATTACAAATAGTAATAAGAAGTGAAAAGAGCTGCACATGTAAGAAAGCTGATGCTATACATTTATTATCATTAAAAGGGTATAAAGAGTAGACTCCATGTCAATTATGGAGAAAATGTAAGAATATTAAATGTTGGTGGGTATTGCATGTTAGATGGCTCATAAGATAAATTCATATCAAAAACTTGTAAGTACAGGCATTTATAACTAGCTAAATTTCTAGTTATCACCATCTCTCTTCATTCCATATGCATGAAGATATTAATAAATAATTGCTCTAATTAAAAGCATGGAATGATATATTTGAGTGCTTGGGTTTTTTTAAGAAAGGAGCTTGCAGGACTGAAATTTCATTTATTCAGAATAGAGAAAGAATTTCTCTGTGAGACCTGTAAGTCAAATCTTGTCAGTCTGACTGCTCTGTGGCTTGTGAGACATTAAGCAAATAATGGCTCTGGTTTTCCAAAAAGGTTTGTTTTTCATACCATTATCTATTAAAGCTGCAGCTACTTGCTCAATATGAAGGTTTCACAGGTATAAATTGCATAGGTTGTTTAGATCTAGCATGCCACATCAATTTTAACACCAGTACATGTTAGAACTAAGATTCACTAATACGGAGAGAGGACTTAATTACTCGTTTAAAGAATATACAAATGAACTTCACTGAACTATAGCTCAGCATTCAGTTCTATGCTATAAAGACCCCTTATGAGAGTCCCAAGTCAAGAGCATAGCTGGACCTAGCCAGCCCTAGCCTAGAGACCTTCCAGATCCCAGAGCTTTATATACTGGATATACTGGCATGGAATATGTACTGACCAACAAAGAGGGACCCTTGACTGTAGTGACCACGAGATGGTGGAGTTTAGAATTGCAGGCAGCAGGCACAGGGCCACAAGCAGGATTGCTGCCCTGGACTTGAGAAAGGCCAACCTTGGAAGGCAAAGGGGCCGAAGCAAGCTGGCTAATATTCAACCACCATTTCCTCCAGGCTTAGGATCAGTGTATCCCAAAGAGTAGGAAATGTAGTAAGAGAGTTAGGAGACCTGCATGGTTGAGCAATGGTTCTGCATCAAGATTCTACTTATTACAGAACTTAAATCTGAATCGGTGACAGAGGCAGGAGAACTCAGAAGGCATTATCTCAATCTGCTATCAAATATTCAGTCACTATACTTAAAATGTGTTCTCACCAGGGATTAAATATTTAGGATACAGATGAGCAAAGCACTGAAAACACGTGCCTTGTTTGAGCCACATCTTGGTATCACCAACTCACCTGCTTAAAAGCAAAGATTTACTGCATCACATATTGAAGAGTTTCACCTACAGAAATCTTCTACAGAAAAAAAAAAAGTCCTTGACTTACTGAAACAGGAAAGGAAGACACATGCTATGCTACAAGACTGCATGCTCTTGAGAAACAAGTGGAATCAAATGATTCTTTAAATTATAATCTCATTCAATACCCCTATTTTCTAGAGTAATGTTAAAAAATCAATGTTCTGATTGATTTTCCAATCATCTTTCATTTTCATCTGTAGGCAAATGGCATTAATATTTAATTGCTCTGTAGAAAGGATTTGATCTATTAGTGTGCTATGTTGTTGTACAATTAGAAGCTTCTTCACTGTTCCCTTAATTTCATAACCTATTATGTTCTGGACAGTGAAAAATGTTTAGCTTTCCAGAGATGCAATTAACTTTTTATTTCAAATGACTGTCATGCACATTTCATACTTATACCAGTTGTGTAATTTTTTAATTTAATTTTTTTATATTGTTATCTAATTACATTTAAGGAGAGGGAGCAAGTTTAGAGCTGAGTCTAAAAGAAACAAGATCACTAACAATGACCTCTTTTTTCTGACCTTTTTTCTTCCACATACTCCCTGGAATCAATTAGCCTTTACTGTAAAAACAGGGAAATGGAACAGGATTGTAGCTGGATGAAGCTAAAAGACAGTGTTTAAGTCAAGTCTTACACCATGAGCACTAGATGCAAGTAAAGGAAGTATCCATAACTACTCTCACTCAAACATCTTTTGTGCTGCTTCTGTCCCCAGTGTAACTTAAGCAGTCTCACAGAGCTCTAAATTATGCTGAAGTGCCCTGAAAGTGATCTCAGCAGTGAGATACCTTTTTTATTGTGCCATAAAAGCAGGGTCGAGAGATATAAGTTCCAAAGCATGAAGCAGCCTAGGGTTTCTCTATGTTGAAGGGATGTCTTACTGAATGCTATTTTTAGATATTATATTAGAAAAATTAGCACAAATTTGGAGGCTTAATGACTCGCTTGAAACTATTTATTGATAAGCAATGTGCATATCTCAGCTCTGAGCATTATACTGAAGTTCTTATATAGTATAGTACTCTTTAAACTGCACTTTATTAGCACTTCATTAGAATCTTATTAAGCTCTTCAAAAAAAATATAAGAAACATAATACCTCTTCATTATTTGAACCCACACTTGCATGCCTCTGAGGAAAAAGAGAAAAGCAAAATAGCAGAAGCACTAACTCAGCTGTATGCCAAGCATCCCAGCTCAGACTGTGTCAGAGCAAGGTTAGCACTGGTATAAAGAAAGCTGCAAAGATGAATGGGAGTCAGTTGGAGCACAAGAGGATTAGGGTCAACACAAGGGAAAACATTTTCACAGTGGGAGTGACAGAGCCTGGCAGGGGCTGCCCAGGGAGGTTGTGGAGTCTCCTGCTCTGGAGACACTCAAGACCCACCTGGATCTGTTCCTGGGTGACTTGGTCTAGGTGATCCTGCTCTGGCAGGGGGGTTAGACTAGATGATCTTCTAGCTCCCTTCTAACCACTAACATTCTGTGATTCTATGATCCCCCAGTTCATGTAAAGGGGTCTAGATTAGATATGGTCAATAGCAATGATTCTCCAAGCTAAAACAGAAAAGAGTGTTAATGCCAGACAAAAGTCATTCTCATTCCTCAGATGCTGAGCACAAGGTGATGTGGGACATTAGGCATACAGAGAAAAAAAAAAAGACAGAAAATAGAAGGACAGAAAATAGGAGGCAAAAACAGATGAAGCAGCAAAAGAAGAGAAATGAGAGAGGAAAGAACAGAGAAAAAAACAGATAAAGCTGAGATTATTTCACACATCAAAATAATGGATCATGACAGCTAAATTTATTTGTATTTGGAGGAGTATGTGCTTTCTCAGTGTCTGATACTAAGATAGTATCCTTTTAGCAATCCTGTGCCCCATCTGCAGAAACAGAGCACCTACTGTATCCTGAACATGCTGAAAGCCACAGCTACTCTCTGTCTCCAACACAGATTCCTTAGCAGATAAGGTTCAAAATACATGAATCAATTCCCTCCTCTTTTTTCCTTACACAGTTTCATTGGCATTAAAGAAAAATCTAGATGTGCATCCAGGAAGGGAGCCATACCCTTCTTCAACATCTATTCCCACTCAGCTCTTGACCTGACTCTACCAAACACCAGCATAGTTTATTATTTAGCTGACCTAGAAGAAAAAAGGTCTTAAGAGAAAACAAAAAACAGTCCCACTTCTTAAGTGATCAATTACTAACATTTTTTGTAGAGAAAAATTACTGCAGTGATTTCTCTTCTACATTCAGGTCCTCATCCCATAACAAACATGAATATGTCCTTATGTCAGAAAGTGACCTTCAACTGCCACATTCTTAAAGAGCAGGTACCCTCCAAGTTTTTCTCATTATTCATCATTTTACCAATAAATTTAAATATATGATATAGGACAACAGTTACTTGTAGTGTCAATATTCATTTCCTTCTAGTCACATTGTTCTTTCCTGTTTAGGTAAATTGAAAGTTGCCCTTCAATGAATGTTTATCTTTTTTTTTTTTTTTGGGGCTTGGTTTTGGGGTTTTTTTGTTTGTTTTGTGTTGTTTGGTTGGAGTTTGGTTTGTTTTGTGGTTTTTTTTGCATCACTTCTGATTTATACTTTGCTTGTACCAGAAAAAAAATAATGACTGAATAAAAAAAAGTCTTTTGTACACTCAGTGAAGCAGAACTCTATATACCATGATTTATGCCTTGTATAAACACACATTATTTTCTTTTCCCACGCTGCAAAGTGCAAATATTTGAAAGAATCAGGCCAAAGCCTGCATTTTCATATCCATCATAACAAACATTTCACTTCTAAACTTGTATTTAGTCATCTGATTTTGTACTTTACTCACAGTCCAGATACATAAACCCAAAATACTTTAATATTCAAAGGTACATACTTACTGGCCACGTTTATGCTCTTCCCAGCTCCTGGGGGCACTGGATGTTCTATGGATACTTTGATGTTATGAGATGATCAATTCTATTTAAATTATCTCTAGGTTTGCTTTTGATTTTTAAGAAACTTTTCTGTCAGAATAAACGTTATTGGTAGGCATGCCTTTTTATTTTATCATTAAATAACAGGTGAGGTCTTGTATCAGAATCTACTTACACATTTAAATATTCCAGATAGTAAATTAATTTAAAGGCTGCATATTAGCTTTGTGGTTACTATAGTTTTGCTTCATGTGCTGAGATTATTGTTATGCTATTTTAGAGAAATAGAATTTATTTTTTTTTAAAGTTAGTAGTAATTTATTTAAAATACACTGACATTCTCTTTTCCCAAAGCAATTTCTGACAAATGTATGTGTCCTCTGTTTTTAACCAAGATTCGTCAGTATTTTTCACTGTAGTTTCCTTTCCCTACACAACTGACTGAGAGCCAAACTGAAACTCTGAACTGAGTTTTCACCTTTATGAACATGTGTATCCAGTCACAAAACTTCCCCTCAGGCCTAAGCAGACAAAAATACACATTTATGGTATTCAGGTGGACTTTGAAATGAAGCAGTTATACACTGTCCATCACTAGCAGCTCTGAAACCTGTGGTATAAATGCTATTTATACCAAAAATACACTAAATATTATACTCAGGCTTATGTTTATGCAGGAGTCACTATGAAATTTTGTTTGAATAATTCATGTACTATTTAAGAGACCAGTGTGTAAAAATGACTGCAACACCAAAGTCAGGGAAAGCCATTTATTTTCATACTTCTGATTCTTTCCCTGCAAAGAGAGGGAAAATACATAAGGCAGATTAGAATTAAACAGGATTTTCAGTCTTAGAAATTAATTAGATTAAATACTTGTGGCAAGTTCCATATTGCTTAATGCAGACCTTCAAAAGCAGAAGATATTATTGTACTCCTGAAGCCAGGTTAAAAATAACTAATATAAGCTTTGAGTGAACAGAAATGCATTTATCTTAGTAATGGTTTTCCAGATTAATACAGTGACTTTGATTCTATAAGGACCTGGGTTTTTTTGGGTGGTTTTTTTTTTTGCATTTATGAGAGCAAGCTGTTGAAGTAAATCTACTGAAATGAGACACAATATTTGCTTAGAACTTTGCTTTGTCTGATAGGAGACTTGATATAATGATCATAAAGACTTCTAAATCAAAGGAATGTGATGATAAATTTTAACTGGGTACATAGCACTAGGAACAACACTGTGAAATAAAGAGATCATGGGTTTCTTATCAGTAAGTGATTTATGTGAATAATGAACATAAAAATGGTTTATCAGCACCAGACAGTAAAAACCTGTCCTTTATATCTTAATTTCTTGCAGTGGAACAAGCAACTTATTAGATCTGTTTATACCATTCTTCCATTAGCAGAATGAGTTACTTCCATTTTATTTCTTTTATTTCAGAACTGAAAGGTTGAAGAATCAGCCTGTCTAGCTTGTAGAATATTGTATTTGACAAAAACAGTGCTCAGATGTGCATGCTGGAAGAGGGTAATAGAAGTCACACTGTTTATGAATCTAGAAGATTGGCTTCAAAAAAACTGTGCTGAGTCAAAACACATTCAATCAGAGTGATAACAAAGGTGTCCCAACTAATCATATAAGGAATAAAAGCACTTTAGAGGGCAGCACAAAACAATGATACCCTAAGCAACCAGGATTCATCTGGTTAATTTGCATGAGACAACAGCATTTCTCACCCTACTGAAGATTCCACTCTTTTCCACTATTAATTTGATAGAAACAATAATGGATACTCTGCTAGGCAAATGGCATTGTGTAAAATCATGCCTTTGATACAAAGCAACATCCACTGATATAATGAAAAAACCAAGCATGACAGTATAATGAAACAAAGAAAATGCACAGTTTGGATCTGACACTGCCTGGGTGTCAAATGTAATGCTGAGCAGAAGCACACAGCATAGCTTTGATTCTTGCTATGGACAACAAAATGAAGCTAGAGGGCAAGTTTAGGAGTTTTGTAAGACAAGTTCTGCCTTGCAAGACATAATTGAATCTGTTGCAGCAATTACTCTTAAATGGGGAGTCACCATTTTCCCTTCGATAATTATGTTACGAGATTTGGAAGAGATGTGAATAACAATGCACTTAATTGTCCTTTCACACAAGTGAAAGTTCCTAGTACAGTTTGTAAGAGTGATTTGAGTGGCAGCTGAAAACTCAGGCCATGTGAAATATGGCAGAATGTCCTTTAAAAACCAATGGGGAGATCACTGTATGGTCAGACCAATATGAGCACAGCATTTATGATGCTATGACCAAGAGCCATAATGAAATGATCCCTGTATAGCTTTGAACTCAAGATTGCAGTTTAAACATTACTGCTTTTTGTATCCATGCTCATGCCACCAGAGTAATTTGTCTAGTTCTAAAGGCTAAGACTTAAGAAGAGTAGGAAACAAATTACAGAAGATTTAGACAAAATAAATCACAAGGGCAACTAAGAGGTAGAAAATGTTCCTTACACTTGAGGACTTTCAACTGCTTCCAAGAAATAGACTAACTTATTTTAAATGAGCATAAATCTCTCTGCATTATATGGTGGTGAAAATGTCATTACATCTCTGAGATAACAGTATCTTCAATCCAGCAAGTCTGTCTGAATGCTGCAACATACTTAAGTGTATCATCAACTACATTTAATTAGCTTTTATGTTTCTCTAATTCTCCAGCCCACCCTTTCAAGAAAAAAACCTGCCAGAGATCTTCTTGAGACCTCTCAGTGGCTGATGACTCATGCAGTAAAAGATTTTGATGCAGCAGAAACATATTATATGCAGAGAGCTTTTTCAGTTACCTCAGAGTCCCTTTGGCTCATCACTAATTCAATGAACATATTTGAAACTATATGCATTGAATGATAACTTTTTTTTTTTCCTTCAGAATTAAAATATTGCTAATTATATAGTGGAAGTCCTGACCCTTAGACTCTTCAGACTGTTCATGACTTCAAACTTCATCAGCATCTCATCAATTTGCTTCAAATTGCTGCTTATGTCTGTTTTTCTCTTTCAATTTTGCCTGTTGTTCAGGCAGGAAATATCCACAAGGATTTTCTGAATGATAAAAGATGATCCCATAGTTTCTTTAGTAATAACAAATGTGGAAGGAGATACAGGTAATAAGGAACAAAAGAAACAACCACTAAGATGAAATGATTAGACAAATATGTATATGATAAGATGATGACAATAATTTTCTAATTGAATTACACTTTTTAAACTTGCCTACCATAGATATAAATGAGAACTGAGGTTTATATAAATTTTATATAGCTTTATTGGTAAAATCAAGTTATTTAAAGAATGAACTAGTATAGTTCAGTATACTATAGTTCACACTGCCCAGACAATAGGCAAGACTACCTGCTTCCATTCCTTCAAAACTCTTCCTGTGAATCTCAGCTGTGGTGAAAAGCTAAACTGGAGTCTGGTTTAGTTTGGCTTATATTCACAGTGTTTTGTGTGGACCAGTACACAGTTTTGTTGTCATTCTAACTTTTTCTTCATGTTCTTAGCTGTGCAGAACTGTCTAAAGGAAAATATTTATTCATGGCACATTCCATCACTGGGAAATATCACAGGCATTACAAACGTCAGTAGCTTGGAAACTCACTATTATTCACACTTATCTGGAAATCTGGGAATAAAGTGCTGAATTATTTTACTCTAAGTTGTCACTGGTTTAAAAGTATTTCTTTTATTTTAGCCTCTGTACAAGCCATATGGTTTTTGAAAAACCAAACAAGAAATAAAAAGAAGCTGGATATATTGCTTTTTGAAATCTTGTTGTGATTTGGTGATATTTAATACTTCCTACATGTAGCTAGAGGCCCTTTTTTAAAATCTTGGTTGGCTGTACAGTGAACAAGAGCTCCTTAGTCTGAATAAGTTGATATAACTCTATACTTTCAAATATCTGGAAAAATTAAATATTTTCTCTGCATTAAATTAGGTCAAATTCTAATGTAATTTTTGAAGTGTAAGTCAGAGTAACTTTATTGACTTCAGACTGGAGACCTGAAAGATCTGGTACTTATATAATTTCATGTTTTTACTGTAATCAAAATGTCATCCTTCCCAAAATTTGTATGGATGACAAAATTATATCCTCAGTTACTTTCCCCCAAATGATATTGATTAATTTAATAGCTTTTGGCACTACGTCCAGGATTGTCTTTAATAAATAATTTTCCTACTCTCTAAAGATTTTTTCTGTCATGAATTTACATAGTTTTTATAACAAGTCTTTTTGATTAAAAGCACCATTAAGTATGGTTAAGAATGAATGGAACCAAATTTGAGCAATTCATCATTTTCAATTCCAAAAGCCAATACTGGTAAGGATAGAATAGCTCTGGCTGTCCTTCACTGAGATATGGGTAATTTTTCAAAGCATAATGCCTGTCCAACCTGGAAAACAGCCACAGGATATCTTATAAAAATTCCATTCACCAGCATTGTTGCAGCTATGATGCTCAGTAAGAATCTGCAGAGGTTGTTGATGAGTCTCTGTAGAGTTTACAATTCTTCTGGACTGCAAGTGAAAAATTTACTATGGCTTCCTCTAAATAACCTTATTATACTTGCATTCTTATCACTAATAGTGATATTTTCTTTTCCCAGTAGGCATTACTATAGTTGCATGGCCAACAAACCTGGAATACCTGTTTGAGAGGCTGAAGGAAAAGTGGCATTTGATTCAGAAGTATAAAATGCAAATATTCTAAACACTGCACACAACTGCAAGTTCACATCAGGATACCACGTCCACCAAACTAAAGAGAAGTATTTATCTTTCTTATTTATTTTTGCATGCTAAAATTCACTGTTGGAGAAGGACTCTCATCAATTCACTGTGTCCTCTCCCATGCAATATGGATCTAGGGTGAAGGAAAATTAAGCTGCTGTACAAGGGAACATCCATGGCACATGCACTGGGTATAATGAGCCATTGACTGCTAATGCTGGTGCTGTTCTATGGATTGTGAAATATCCTGGGACATGTTTTGATGATATATCACAGGGTATTGAGATGCCTGTTGTGTTTATTTTTTTAGACTCCTGGTGTGAGTGGTCTTCCAATCTGAAAGGGTTACAGTATGCCAAATTAATTTTATGGATTGTGTTGGGAAAGGTCGATTCATTTAGCAAATAAAATATCAGTTAATTGTATCTCTGTGCTTGCTCATTAGGGGTGTGGGGTGCCATTTAATTGGCTCATTGCTTGAGCTTTTGTGTATGTCTGTATGTCTGTACACATTTTTATAGCAACTTCTTGCAGATCAGTGGCTTTTTCTTGCATTTAAAACACTGAGAATGTCCTTGAACATGGAAACTTGGAAAAATACTGATGGGTAAAATGAACTTCATTCACTAAACAAGGTTCAACTCAGAAATGGATAGGAAGGCATCTTTGGTATAAAGAGAGAAATATTTCCTGGTAATCAGTACTGAATTCAGTAGTAAGGGAAATTTTTTATTTGGCCAGGTTCATTTGTCTTAATTGTTTGCATCTCTTTCCCAACACTGGGTTTTCAGCATTGCCCACTCCAAAGTGATCAATCCTCTCATAAAAAGAAACTGGAAAAAGCACAATCCAACCTCTGCATCATAAATACAACAACCTTAATGCATCACAGCCCACTTGGCAGCTGCTGCCAAAGATCAGATGCTGGGAGCACTGTCAAACACAACTTCAAATTGCTCAAATAGGAGGTTTTACTGGACTGCTGGTTAGTGTCTTTTCTCTGTCATTTGGCACTGCTACCCATATTTACAAGTGCCCAGCTTAGTGAGATTGCATTATGAAGATTAATTGTTCTGTTCCTGAAGCCAAAACTATGGTGCTTGGCCTTTTCTCATGATCTGCTCACCAAAGTACAAATGTCCCTCTCTGTGCAAAGCTCTGCACGGGAACACATCTTCAGCTTTCTACAACAGGGGTTAGTTGGCCACCACAATTCAGCAGCTCTATGCTGGTCCTCTGTAGGAAAAACAAGAGCTTTAATGCTGAAAAGGCTTTCTAAAATGCCATATATATTCCAGCAAGTAAATGGAGAGGATGGTGAGAAGACATGGAATCAAGGGGCTGTAGGGATAATGGGCTGGAGTGGGGATAGTCTGTACTCAGGGTTGTCACTTGCATCTCCATGACAAGCTTGTTGCCAGCTGAACACACAGACACCCTGGAAGGAAGAGACTGGAATGTACTTGAGGCTAGAGGAAAAAGCCTCAGGACAGAGCCTGAAACATCACTGCTGCATTACTGGCATACTTGAAATGGAATACACTCAGTTTCTGTGAGAGTTTACTTCGAGGAGGAAAATAACCTCAAAAACTTAGAGACAGATTCTGTAGAGAAGTAACTATAGCTAATAATAAAATAATAAAAATAAAATAATAAAATAAAGTGGCAAATAATTTGAATAATTTGAATTCTGACTTGGTGAAGAGTATTTTGTCTACAGTTCTGTGAAATACAATCACCATCACATTCACTTTAGTTAGGATAAGGACATGTCTCCCTCCTACACCCAGTATGCAGGAAAAGCCTCACAGGAGCAAGGTGCTTTGGCATGAGGGAGACCCCTCATTTGTATTTGTGGTTCAGACACAAAATCAGTTAAAACTTCAATAGAGTTGCACCACTATAAACTACTATGAGTAAGAACAAAATCAGTCCAAGTGTTACTCTGCATCTCATGCTGTTGAGAGGGCCTCAGATCAGAGGTTGAACTGCCTTCATATTTAGCCTGGGACTGCAACTCCTTTAATATCCCACAGACAGAAAGGGGATGACTAATTCAAGAACTTTCTTTTAATAATGACCTACATATTTAATGAGCAGCTGTTTACTTCATCTACCTTTCAGCTATTTAAAGATATTCTGCTTGCTTATCTTTGAAGTTGCTTGTTTACCCCTCATTGAGCTTGTGACAAGTTTTGACATAGTGCATTAATTTAATTTTGTTTTTCAAGTCTATGTCATGAGAACAGATCTTAAAGCTGTTTTTCACTATATTTTAGATTCTCACAGATGAGAGGTAATCAGCTAGGTTCTTCCAGAAGCTCTGAAGGTTGTAGTTCTGCCAAGGGAAAGAAGATGGAGAGTCCACACATGGGCTAGACCATGATGGTTTGTAAATTATCCTGCATGAGGCAGCAGGATAATCCCTCCACCTCACTCTCCTGGTGTGAATTGCCTTGTTAGGAGCTTGTAACATCCATGATAATAGCAAATAACACTGCATGTCTACCAACACATCTTAATAAACATACAGTTAAGCTAGTCACTGGGGGCAAGAAGGCCTTCAGCTGATGGTTTCACTGCATTTACTTGCTGAGGAGTCATTAATTACTGCTTTTTATGAAGCATGAATGTTCTAGGGGTGGTGACAGAATTTGTGTTTGGAAGACCTGATGTAGCAAAGGGAGAGTTAATGCCAGGCTCTGTAGTGTTGAAACACAAATCAGGTATTTCTTGGCATAAATAGATAGGTTAACAGTGACTTTCCCTGGTGGAATGAGTATTACTGATGGTATGACTCCTCTGCTGGTTTCATTCTGCTCTGGGACAAAAATGTGACTGGTTCATTTTTTAAAAAACTTGCTAGCTGAAAACCAGGTATTTTTCTCATTATAATAAATTACCAGTTATGTAGCTGAGTGACAGATTTTAGTGGCACTGACATCTGGAGTATGTTAATTAGACATATATCAGCAGTGCCCTTATAATAGGAATGCACCATTTGTTTGCTTCTATCTTGCATGGCAGTGGGATACACTTGAACACAGAAATATTTTTCAATTTTGAAAGAATGCATTCAAGCATCAGCCTTCAGGGTACCAGTCATTATCTGTGATTAATGGCCAACTGGTAATAAACAGCTCAAAGCAAAGATAAAATTAATGCTGTGGCCAAACATCAGCAGATAAATTTTGGCTGAGCAGCTGTGTTTCTAAATCAACTGTCACCTAAAATGTCACATAATCTGTGTCATATTATGAAGTACATGTTTTGCTCAAAAGAGGATCAACTGATAAGCATGCTATGGGGTTAAACTGGAACTCAACTTCACCTATAAGGACTTTTTTCTTACATTGATAAGTAGCTGGCCTGCTGGTGAACCCATGCTGAAGTGTTGCTTTTTTTCCTGTGTTTTCAAACCTAGGATTGAACACTGTCATTGCTTATATGATGGTTTAAATGGGATAAGCATATTGATACAGAATGCTGTCACTTTTTCTTTCTAAGAAAGCAGGAAAGTACATTTCACATGATTTCACTGGTATGGGTTCCCCAAGAAGAAGAAGCCAATGCAATGAAAGAACATATTTCAGATTTCTGAAATCCTGCCTTTGAAACTATTTCACTTTCTTCCTTTTTAAACCTCAATATTTGAATTCTTTTTTTTTTTTTGTGGGCACAAAACACAGAAGGTAATTTTCTTAGGTACAGAAGAAAAGCTGCCAATACTTTGGGTGATGTGACTAAAACTAAAATTTCAGAAAATCATCTTCAAAATCGAAGAAATATCAGTTTTTTTTCAAGAGCTTCTAATTTATATGAACACCACCATCAAGGAATGCACAAAATAAACCAAACACCTGCAGGCTCACATGATAGGGAAGCTGCTAAGATGGGTTATTGCCTAGAATACCTGGAGGTATTTAGGTTAAAGTTTAGAACTACTAGAATAGGTGTGGTCCATACAGTAACATCATTCCACAGGCTGCAAATTAAATAAGGCATCTTGTCAACAAAGGCTATGTTGTAGTATGGCACAATATGAAAGACATTGCTGTGGTTTTGTTACCTAAAACAAGAAGCCAAGTGCTTCCTCATGGATGGTTAAACTCTGTATTGCACAAAGTTAATTTGTATGGCTTGAACTGACAATCAATAATTTTTTCATTAACTTTGCAGTAATGAAAGGTACTGGAGTGAAACTATTGAAAAAATAGTTACTATTGAAACTACTGAAAATTTGGTAGCTAATTCCAAAATAATAGTTTTGGAAAGGATTTGGGCTGACATTATTTAGCATCTATGAGAATGGTTTAAGTTTGCAATGTTTTAAGTTGCCTGCAGAAGTTACAAAACCAAACAAGTTCACTGGTAAAAAGACACTGCCAATGATGACTTTTTCTACAGCTTTTCTTTGCTTCAATAACTGGGATAAGTTTTCAATTCCTAACCAAAATTCATAGCAGGACAGTTAGCTCATTCCAGAAGGTTAAAAATTCAAGACTTACCCAGACTTGGTCAAATTTAATAATATTTCAGAATTAGGATCTCTAAGAGAAGAATGAATCCAATTACAAAGATGAAGCACTAATTTTCAAACTGAAGCAATTGTAAAGGTCTTTTATCAAAATCAATTTCCGTAACACGAAAGAAAAAAAGATGTTGTTGAATTAATAGCCTTTTCCCTGGATTTTAACTGATCTGAATTTCCATTTACTATATGCTATTATAAACGGCCAGTCCCACATCTCAGGACAAAAATACTTAATGCATAACAATGCATAACACATAAAGGGGGGGAAAAAAATAGGAATGGGGAATAGAAAACCACTTAATTCATCAAAGTTCATGATCAGTTTTACTGCACAGTAGAATCAAAATGAACCTGATTCTCCTGTGGCTTTCCTGCTTCATTACAGAACAGCCTTACTAAAATAGAAAATTATCACAATACTTCAGCAAGCTTCCTAACCTGCCTGGCTTTTTCCAGTGAGTTGAGAAGAGTTAGGCTAAATTGAATGCTTATGCAATAAATAAAAGTAATGTAACATCTCTCAACAGATAGACCTCTGCCCTGTACTTTTACTGTTTATTAGCTTTCTGCCTTCTTTTGAGAATCCAGAAGTTGAAATTACTTCTGATAAGAAAAGCTCATAGTATTCTCAAATCCCAAACCCAAATATTTTCTCAGTATAAAAAAAAAAGTCTCACAGGGTAAACCATATCAGGAAACAAGTAAACAGAGATAATAATGAGTAAAAGACAGCATGCAAGGTAATCTGTTCATGTAGTTTCCTCAGCAAGTCATAAATATATCAGAGAGAAGGTGACTGCACTGGAAATGGTTGGAAATAAAGGTGCTTCCCACACATGGAAAAATAAATCCCTTCAGTGTCTTGCAGAAATTCATATCCAAGTTACCCATTCCAGCAGTAGTAGGTGGCACAGAAAACACAGTACCTGAGCACCTGCTCTTTTCTAAGGCTTCCCTTCTTGCTGGTCTGAGAATGATTTTGGCTTCATAAAGTTGGCCAGTGTTTTTTTTTCATAAAGAATAAGGCAGGGAGGTGGATGGGAGAACACACGACACAGGGTGTGGGATGAAAAGGGATGGGGCCTCAACCACTTCCCTGGGGAGCCTGTGCCACTGTTCTACCACCCTCAAGGGAAAGAACTTCTTCCTGAGATCCAGTCTAAATCTCCTCTTCTCTAATTTAAACC